>JAODAL010017855.1:0-76448 GCA_025379985.1 Phyllomedusa bahiana | reverse complement strand
TTTCCCCCCAGGGGGGGATTTGAACCGCAAACCCCCAACTGGGGAAAAAAGAAAATCGTTAGTTCCCTGTTTGAATAGGTGACTTGTGACAGCTTTAAATGCTTTTGCAAGGTCCCCCAATGGAAAACTACTGACCCCACCCCAAAAATGCGTTTGGGGGCATGGTGACGTCACCAGACCCCCGGGGATGCTTTCAGAAAGAAACCGGGGGGGGCCCCGGTAAAGAAACCACTAGCGGCATTCCGCCGCTTGCTGCCCGGATCGGAGGCAGCAGGGCCCCACTCTGCTCCCTGGCCTTCTTTATCGCAGCCATGACAGGTTGCGTAATGAAGCGTTTTTTTCACCCGCGGCTGGAGCTCACTCCAGGGGGGGTTTTATGGGGCATGAAGCCAGGGGTTTAATTACCGCTGGTTCCATGTTGCAAATCGTGCCCCGCTTGCCCGCGCGATCGCCGGACGAAAACCAAAAACGCCCAAATTTGGGGGAAGCCCAAAATATACAAAAAAAAAAAACTTTATCTGTTTTTAAATTTGAAACTGAAAAGCAAAAGGGGCTTCCAGCGGGCTTTTAAAATGGTTTGGTACCCCTGCGATTTTGGCTGCGGGGGTTTCCAATCACTGTGCGAAACCTTTTCACACAACTTTTTATTTTTAAATTTAAATTGCCGTAAACCGCAATTTGGTGTCTTTAAAAGGGGGTTTTGCCACGACTCTCTCATACCTCCTGTAACACTCTTCCCTGGGGACCTTTGGCAGGATGACTTCACCGGGCCCCTTTCCTCCCCTCTATCAAAGAAAGGTTTCTGTTTATTTAGAGAGGTTCAAGTAGTTTAACAAAAAAATTTTTCCGCAACTCCTAGATCCATAAAAGCTAAAAGACCTTTATTGCAAAAGTTAAAAAAAGGTTTAACCAACACAGGGTTTTGCAGTTAAGAGTTTTACGGTTTCGGGTCACCCCGGGACCCTTTAAATTCATAGCAATAGAACACTGTAGCTTAGGGGTTAATGCTTTTTACCCCCCGGACAAAAGGGTTTCCTGGGTTTTTAAAATTTCCCTGCAGGAACCAAAACCCCTGTGGTTTTTTTTTTCTTTTTTCAATACCCCCATACCTCATTGAGGTTTTTTTTTAAAAATTTATTTTGCACTTTTTGGGACAAATTAATAAGGATTTAATAAGGACGGGAAAAGGAGCGAAAAGCCCCTTTGGGTTGAAACACTCAGTCCCTCCCTTTGAAAAGAAGTGGTTATTCGGGGCCCCGTGCGACCATACGGAGAGCTCTAACCCCTGGTCGTATCCCCGGGGAAGAAAAGTTAAACAAGGCCCCCACAAAAGGGGCCCCAATAAAAACAAAAACGGTCCAGAATTTTAAATAACAATGAATGGTGAAAATGTTTATTATTTAATTTGCAAGCTTCCCACGTCAATTTTACTTTGTTGCAAAACCCCTTTAAGGGGTTAAACAGCAGGGATCGGAGCCGTTTCCATTCCCTGTTCTTAGCAGTGGGTGTCTGCTTCAAATAGTGGCTGACACCAGCCTCCTATGTAGCAGGATTCCTGAGTAAGCCCGCTACATAGGAACTTGCCAACACCAGGACATCTAGTATGTCCTGTGTCAGTAAGGGGGGAAAAAGAATAAACAGTTGAAATATATCGCTTTGTGTGTAATTAATGTATACAATATATGCATTTCTCTAGTTGACTTAAATAACAGACAAATTAACTTTCTCTAATCTATTTTTTTTAGATGTGCTAGCATACGTAGTGGTAGGTGCATTTACCACCTTGTACCACAGTGAAAGTGTGCTTTTGCTTTTAATTGTGTTGTGAATTATTCTCTAGAAATCCAACCTACTTCTATAAAGGTGCCTTCACATTCTATAATGTTTCAAACCCACAATAATCTATTGACTGGTGGTTTGAAAAGATGGCTAAAATGTGATGGACACTAGGACAAAAGATACAGCAATGTAGACTGGGTCACTAATACTCATTTTTAGGGTGGCGTGATCAGCCACAATCAAAATCTGACACTGTGCAATAAGTGCTGACAATGTCACCCAGTACAGGGACATGCCCCATTGACAAGGAAAGCTGTAACACGCATCTGTCCATATACTTCTCTGTGTGTCCAGGATGTATAATGGGAATGGCACAACAGAGTTTTTAGGGGGTTTTCTGTGTATTTTATTTTAATAAATACAAGATTCGTTTTCACCAATAAAAAAAAAAAAAAACTTTAGGATTCCTCACTTGTTTGCCTTTGATCATATTTTGTCTAATTTTGGCGTCAAAATTGAGAAACGTATAAAGGAATCTTCTCAATTTGTTAAATTGACATATTACATGACAAGCTGTGTACAACCATCCAGATTTGAAATCTGCAATGCACTAGTGGTGTGCCACTTATTTTATGCAGAATTCTGTTGGGTTACACATTTGGTATCCTAGACATGGGTTAGCACCAATGTAATGGGGCTAACCTGCTTCCAAAACAGTGTCCATATTCAGCACTATAAACCGATCTTGTGCGCCCAGAGAAGAGAATTTTCTGAAATTGGACAACCCCTTTAACTCCATCAGCCATGGAGACGTCACTCCCTGCTCTCTGTCTAATCGGGAAGGGAGATATGGACGGTAAACAAGAGATACTCGTGTGAACTCAGAGCAGATAAAATCTCTTATCTCCTGACTAGGGATGAGCGATTATAGTCGACAAAGTTGAAATCGGCATGATTTTTAGGCTGATTGGAAACTTCCGATCACGCGATATTTTAGGTGACAATCTGCAGATAATCTATTACTATCGCGCCATTTTCGGCGCGTCCTGTCATTTGGCGGCCAGCAAATCAGCTTAGAGCATAGAGCTGGGTGTGCGACGTCATGACTGTGATGTGTATGGTTGTCATTGGCTGGAAAAATCACACAACCTCGTTTTGTATAGAACAGAGTTTCCTGTTCAGTATCAGCCTTTCAGTGTCTATCGCTAGAGCAAGATGTGTGCTACCTGTCTCTCAATACAGCTCAGCTCACAGACACAGTTCTTCTCTTTATTCATACAGACAACTATACATTTAGCTGTGAACATTAGAATATAGGTAGATAGAGAATTTCAGTTCTTAGTTAGTTGAGAGACTTTTAAAGAAGCATCTAGCGCTGTACAGCCGTGGTGGGGGGGGGGGGGGAGAGGGTGGGGGCGGACAGACAGGCTGGCTTTGGAAAGGAGGGTATATATTGTGCAGCCCAGACTCTGTTTTGAACCTGCATTGAAATGGCATGTTTTTTTACCATTTTTTGGCCAGCACACCTCGCACCTGAGGTGAAATTGTACCTATTATTTTGTGCGGCCCAGTTTTGTTCAAAGAGCCACCTTGTACTTAAATTTGGATGCAGAAATTTTCTAGTAACTGTTCTCGTGTGTCATTGCTGCAAAAAAACGCAATTTCTCTTCCGAGTAACTTTTGAATAGTTTTATTGCGCTGGGTGAATCTCAGTTTGGCGCAGATAGCGCACTTGTATGATAGTTTGTTGAAAACTATCAATTCCTAGTCCTACTGGGCAGTTGAATATCCCTGGGACTGAAGGAAGAACACTGTTGATTTTGTCTTACGGTTCTTCCACCAGACCGCATTTCACAGATATTTGATAGAAACAATTCTGTTTCTAATCCTAGTTGGCTGTAGGAAATTAGAGGGATTTAAGAATAGCTGTGATTTGCCATCTTTCAATAAGAGACTGTCAAAAACTCTTCTACACCTTTTTAACTTTTTATCTTTCTGAACATGGAGTGAAATGCAGGTGGTAAGCGAGCAAAGAGGGGTGTAGGACATGGAGGTAGAAGTACGAGAGAAGGTGCTCCTTCCAGTGCTGGCGACAACACGCAAGCCAGCGGATTGTCGGTTGCAGGACCTTCAGGTCGGTCGACGCTGAGTCGGTCCAGGACAGGGATAGTCAATGTCCAGTTCAACTAAAATGGTGGTTCAAAGACTCGTTTTTCCGGCACTTTTTATTCTGTGGGTCATGCAGGTTTAAGGGTCATGCTGCGGTCCAGGACAGGCATCTTCAATGTCCGGTTCAAGTAAAATGATGGTTCAAATAATACTGCCTTCTGACACTTTTTAATTTGTGGGTCATGCAGGTTTAACCCCTTAAGGACCCGGCGTTTTTTTTTGGGTGACACGTCCGTTTTTCCCTCCTCGCCTTCTGAAAGCCATAACTTCTTTATTTTTCCACCTATATAGACACATGAGGGCTTTTATTTTGCGGGACAAGATGTACTTTCTAATGGTGTTATTCACTATACTATAGAATATACTGGGAAACCGCAAAAAAATTCTAAGTGGGACAAATTGTGAAAAAAAAATGTATTTTCGCCATGTTTCAGGTTGTTACGCATCCGGCAATACCAAACATGTAGGGTTTCCGTTATGTTTTGATACCGTAAAAAAATTCCAAACATTTTCTATTTTTGAAATTTGCGCCACAGCGCCATTTTGTGCAACCAATAACTTTTTTGTACTAACGCCTACGGACGTCAGTGAGGGGCATTTTTTGCGGGCTGAAGTGTACTTTTTATCGCTAGCAGTTTGGAATGCATGCGACTTTTTTGATCATTTTTATTCCATTTTTTGAGTGACGTAAAATGACCAAAAAACGCAATTTGGCGTTTGGAATTTTTTTTTCTTCTACGGTGTTCAGCGTACGGGATAAATGTTATATATATATTTTTTTTTTTTTAACCATAAACTTTTTATTGGTCAGATATAAAGTAGTACAAACAGAATACAGTATATGTCATTGTAAGACCAAATTTCAACTTTTATCCCCAAAACACAAACCAAGCCCACCTCCAATCCATTCCAGATTCAGAGCAGTAAATATCCATTACAATCACATAGCAATGCAATATTAATAACAGTCGATGTTATATTTTTGTAGATCGGACTTTTTCGGACGCGGCGATACCAAATATGTGTAACTTTTTTTTATTATTTTAATGATTTTATTTGTAAAATGGGGAAAGGGGGGTGATTTGAACTTTTAATACTTTTTTTTTTTTGTACTTTTAAAACTTTATTTATTTATTTTTTTACTGTAACATTGAGCCCATCTGTGGTACTTGACCACTAGGTGGCGCGATTGTTAATACAACCTAATGCATTGCATAGGCAATGCATTAGGGTGTACAAAGATGGCGCTTTCCCCACTTCCTGTCTGCGGACGGAAGTGGGGCAAACCGGCCAGGGTAAGTGACGGGAGCCTTCCCAAGGCTCCCCACCACAATGCCCGGTGATCGGATCGGCGCAGCATAGCTGCGCTTATGCCGATCACCGCACCGATCGTTAATTCAGACGCCACGGCGCCTGATGGGTAAAAACGGCCCCCAGGGCGGAGCCACCCGCCGGCGCTGTTACTGCCGGGTGTTAGCGTCGATTTGCCGCTAACACCCAGCGGCTGTGCGGGGGGGTCGCGGAGCGATCCCCCTGCAAAGCCCCTTAGCGGCCCTGGGACGTACTCATACGCCCAAGGTCGTTAAGGGGTTAAGGGTCATGCTGTGGTACAAGACAGGGATAGTGAATAGTCTGTGACTTTTTTTCTGTGACTCTTGTTGCCTAATTGTCTTGCCAAAGATGTAGCACATATCCAGTTTCCTGTTGTGGATGTTAATTCCAGCTTCTCCAGCCCTGTTTGGGTGTAAGAATGAAGGGGTTGTTCCTCTCCCATAGACTTTAATGGTCATCGGCGATAATCTGTTATCGACTATCGGATATCGTCTTGATAATTGCCGATATCGACTATTGAATCGATAACGATAGTTGACACAATCACTCATCACTACTCATGACCAAGGCAATATCAAAAGACCAATGTATTTAGAAAAAAATCTTCAATTACCTATCCCTACATGTTGAAAGCTAATCATTGTATTGAGAAAACCCTTTTAAGTCCCATCCCCTGAGATGTTCTTCAGATGAAAAAAATGGAATAGATCTGCAGGAAATTAACCGCTATGTTCTATACATTTTTTATTTCCTATAAAACTGTCCTGCAGACTAACCATTAGTGGGGGCAAATGCATCTCTTGTTTGTTTCTATTATTAATTATTAAGTACAGTATAATGTTCCTTTGAAGAGTTTATTCATTTTCTACTATGTTTACTATATATATAATAAATCATATCATTTTCTAATATCCATGTTTTAAAAATTCTGCTCCTGTACCTCGTTTATACCAGTGAAGTAACCCATTGTCAAAAAACAAAAAAAACTGTTCTAGTCCACAGTCCTGTCCATAGTGAACTAAACAGTCATGTGACCACCACACATACTGTATATCATGTGACCACTGGCAACTGTAAATTACTGCGGAGCAGAACTTTTCCAGTATTGCTACTTGCAGCAGCGTCTTATCATGTCTGTCATTGTCTGTAAAGAAGCCACTTGCACATATTTCTCTCCGTCTCCTCTTTCTGCTTCTTTTTACAATTAACCTTATTAAAAACTTGCCATCCCCTTTTGAAACAGCAGTTATACAAGTAAATCAACAGGTTGAAGAAGTTGCTGGAATTACCATATTAGTAATCCTTATTCCAGTATTAATACTATATATGTACCACACTGATGTTGTGTAACCCTGTTACTAACTGAATAGCAGAATGTCACATCACCGTTTAGTTGATACAGTTGCTCCATGGGAGCCATTACTATGGACAGCAATGTAGACTTTAATTTATTTCTAGATGGGTGCCGCCTACATTGGTATAAAAGCAATACAGGTGCAGAATTTTGTATTACTTGTATATATGAATATTTTATGATTTTCTATTATATACATAAATACAGTATAAAGAGGACAAGCCTTATAAGGAAACCATTATTTGCCTTTTTATCCTTTCCCAGTTCTAGTTTAAAAAAAAAAAAAAAAAAAAAGAGCTTTCTGGCCAAGAATGTAGGAGCCCATAATCTGTTTTGGAGGGCTTATCCATTTTTACTTTCTAATAAAAGTTCTTGAGGAATTCTTTGAGCAGTTCGTCACATATCTCCCTATTGTGTTGCTGGCGATGAGCTGAGGAATAAAGCCTTTATATTGTGCTGTGCTGAATTTGCTATTTTCTTTTCTTTCATTATTATTTGATTTGTTTGGTGACAAATTTACAGCACTGATCACCACACCCAGAAACCAGGTTAATTAATACTGTAGGTTAAAATGGTCTGATTAATGTATTTACAGGTTAAGGGTTTGGAAATATTCCCAGCACTAAAACACGGAAACTCAATTAGTAAACTTGGTTTAACATTTACTCCTTCCAAAGCAAACCAGTAAATCTACAGTGGAGAAAAAAAGTATTTAGTCAGCCCCCAATTGTGCAAGTTCACCCACTTAAGAGGGTGAGAGAGGCCTGTAATTGACATCATAGGTAGACCTCAACTATGAGAGACAAAATGAGAAAACAAATCCCGAAAATCATATTGTCTGATCTGGAAAGAATTTATTGGCAAATTATGGTGGAAAATAAGTATTCCTCCATGTAGATCTCCTCTAGAGCAGTGATGTTTTGGGACTGTCGCTGGTAAACACGGACTTTCAACTCCCTCCAAAGGTTGTCTATTGGGTTGAGATATGGAGACCGGCTAGGCCACTCCAGGACCTTGAAATGCTTCTTATGAAACCAATCCTTCGTTGCCCTGGTGGTGTGCTTGGGATCATTGTCATGCTGAAAGACCCAGCCACGTTTCATCTTCAATGCCCCTGCTGATGGAAGGAGGTTTGCATTCAAAATCCCACGGTACATGGCCCCATTCATTCTTTCATGTACATGGATCAGTCGTCCTGGTCCCTTTGCAGAGAAACCGTCCGAAAGCATGATGTTGCCACCCCCATGCTTCACAGTAGGTATGGTGTCCTTTGGATGTAACTTAGCATTCTCTCTCCTCCAAACACGACCAAAGAGTTCTACTTTGATTTCATCTGACCATATGACATTCTCCCAATCCTCTTCTGGATCATCCAAATGCTGTATAGCTAACTTCAGATGGGCTCGGACATGTACTGGCTTAAGCAGGGGGACACGTCTGGCACTGCAGGATCTGAGTCCCTCTGGCAGTGTATTGTGCTACTGATGGTAGCCTTTGTTACATTGGTCCCAGCTCTCTGCAGGTCATTCACTAGGTCCCCCCGTGTGGTTCTGGGATTTTTGCTCATCGTTCTTGTGATTATTTTGACACCAAGGGGTAAGATCTTTCGTGGAGCCCCAGATCAAGGGAGATTATCAGTGGTCTTGTATGTCTTCCATTTTCTAATTATTGCTCCCACAGTTGATTTCTTCACACCAAGCTGCTTGCCTATTGCAGATTCAGTCTGCCCAGCATGGTGCAGGGCTACAATTTTTTTTCTGGTGTCCTTCGACAACAATTTGGTCTTCACCCTAGTGGAGTTTGGAGTGTGACTGTTTGAGGTCGTGGACAGGTGTCTTTTATATTGATAACAAGTTCAAACAGGTGCCATTACTACAGGTAGTGAGTGGAGGACAGAGGAGCCTCTTAAAGAAGTTACAGGTCTGTGAGAGCCAGAAATCTTGCTTGTTTGTAGGTGACCAAATACTGATTTTCCACCATAATTTGCCAATAAATTCTTTCCAAATCAGACAATGTGATATTTCTGGATTTGTTTACTCATTTTGTGCCACATGTATGAAAACTGTCTAGGTCTAAAATTAACTTTGTTGCTCAGAGCAACCAATCAGAGCACTATATGAAATGAAAGGGGCACACTGATTGGTTGCTATGGGAAACAAAGTGAATTTTAGACCTAGTCAGTTTTCATACATGTGGTCCTTTGTCTCTCATAGTTGAGGTCTACCTATGATGTCAATTACAGGCCTTTCTCATCTTTTTAAGTGGGACAACTTGTACAATTGGCTGACTAAATACTTCCCCCCCCCCACTGTACATGATTGCATAAAGCTACATTGTACATATCTAAGCTATTGTACAGTACAGACCAAAAGTTTGGACACGCCTTCTCATTTCAACAGTTTTCTGTATTTTCATGACTATAAAAATTGTAGATTCACACTGAAGGCATCAAAACTATGAATTAACACATGTGGAATTACATACTTAACAATAAAGTGTGAAACAACTGAAAATATGTTTTATTCTAGGTTCTTCAAAGTAGCCACCTTTTGCTTTGATTACTGCTTTGCACACTTTTGGCATTCTCTTGATGAGCTCCTAGAGGTAGTCACCTGAAATGGTCTTCCAACAATCTTGAAGGAGTTGCCAGAGATGCTTAGCACTTGTTGGCCCTTTTGCCTTCACTCTGCAGTCCAGCTCACCCCAAACCATCTCAATTGGGTTCAGGTCTGGTGACTGTGGAGGCCAGGTCATCTGGCGTAGCACCCCATTCCTCTCCTTCTTGGCCAAATAGCCCTTACACAGTCTGGAAGTGTGTTTGGGATCATTGTCCTGTAGAAAAATAAATGATGGTCCAAATAAACGCAAACGGGATGGAATAGCATGCCGCTGCAAGATGCTGTGGTAACCATGCTGCTTCAGTATTCCTTCAATTTTGAATAAATCCTCAACAGTGTCACTAGCAAAGCACCCCCACTCCATCACACCTCCTCCTCCATGCTTCACGGTGGGAACCAGGCATGTAGAGTCCATTTGTTCACCTTTTCTGCGTCGCACAAAGACACTGTGGTTGGAACCAAAGATCTCAAATTTGGACTCATCAGACCAAAGCACAGATTTTCACTGGTCATATGTCCATTCCTTGTGTTCTTTAGCCCAAACAAGTCTCTTCTGCTTGTTGCCTGTCCTTAGTATTGTTTTCCTAGCAGCTATTTTACCATGAAGGCCTGCTGCACACAGTCTCCTCTTAACAGTTGTTGTAGAGATGTGTCTGCTGCTAGAACTCTGTGTGGCATTGACCTGATCTCTAATCTGAGCTGCTGTTAACCTGTGATTTCTGAGGCTGGTGACTCGGATGAACTTGTCCTCCGCAGCAGAGGTGACTCTTGGTCTTCCTTTCCTGGGGCGCTCCTCATGTGAGCCAGTTTCTGTGTAGCGCTTGATGGTTTTTGCCACTGAACTTGGGAACACTTTCAAAGTTTCCCCAATTTTTCGGACTGACTGACCTTCATTTCTTAATGATGGCCACTCATTTTTCTTAGCTGCTTTTTTTCTTGCTATAATAGAAATTCGAACTGTCCATTCAGTAGGACTATCAGCTGTGTATCCACCTGACTTCTGAACAACACTGATGGTCCCAACCCCATTTATAAGGCCATGTTCACACGGCTTAAAATAGAACGTATTTTGCGCCGTACTACGGGGTGAAATAAGTCCCAGTCATTACGGTAATTCACAGTTCTCATAGAGAACTATGGATTACGTCTCCTCTCCCCGCTCGGACAATAAGCAGAGCGAGGAGAGAAGTGACATGTCAATTATTTATGCCGTATACGCGCCGATAATAATGAATGTCTATGGGGCCGACGGGCCCGCAATTACACCGTCCCGCAATTACACTGTGTGAATGTAGCCTAAAGCAAGAAATCCCACTTATTAAACCTGACAGGGCACACCTGTGAAGTGAAAACCATTTCAGGTGACTACCTCTTGAAGCTCATCAAGAGAATGCCAAGAGTGTGCAAAGCAGTAATCAAAGCAAAAGGTGTTTTGATGCCTTCAGTGTGAGTCTACAATTATTATAGTCATGAAAATACAGAAAACTGTTGGAATGAGAAAGTGTGTCCAAACTTTTGGTCTGTACTGTACATGTCACGGGTTAAGGTTACCTTCAGAATTTACTAAACTATAGGTATCCATTGACATTACAAATGCACGTAAGGCTATGTCTACACAGCACAGGTTTTCCGTCAGATTTTCAGAGGTTTAAGTGTTTAGAAAACTCTGAAAATCTGACGGTTTAACTTTTCATAAGGGCTTCAATAAAAAAAAATGACCTGTATTCAGCACAGGTGTTTTTTTTTTTTGTTTTTTTTTTCTTCTAGTCAGTATTCAAACCATTTTTGAAACATGTAAATTATGCCGGAGTCTGGTCGAAAATATTCGATTGAAGTCTGGATCTGCTGAAAAACGGTGCAAGTATTTTAAAAAAGGCATATCCATTTAAAAACCAGTGAAACCACCCAACAAACTGTTCGGAAACCCAGCTGATTTGGACAACAAATTGACAAAATACTCTGGTTCAAAGCGTTTTGTAGGATTTGGTTTCAGATGAGTTTATTGTCCTATGCTGTGTAGACCTAGCGTAAGGCTCAGTGCACACTGCGTTATTTTGAAAGGATGACGGATCCGTTCTGACGGAAGGGGGAACAGGTGTTCCGTGTTCATTGACTCGTAGGTGGATGGATGTGCAACGTGCATTCACATAGTGTCCGTTTTTACGCTTAGGCTATGTTCACACGGCTTAAAATGGGATGTATTTCAGTCCATAATTACGCGGCGTACTGCGCGAATTACGGCCGGTATACGTCCCAGTCATTACGGTAATCCACAGTTCTCGTAGAGAACTATGGATTACGTCTCCTCTCCCTGCTCGGCGAATCCGCCACGGGGGAAGATAAGTGACATGTGAATTACTAGTGGCGTATATGCGCCGCTGGTAATGAAAGTCTATGGGTCGGCGAGGTGCCGGCCCCCCCGTCCACACGGCGTAATTGCGGGGCGTATTACGTGTGAACATAGCCTTAGGAAAGGCTAGTAAAAAAAAAAAAAAGATATCAAACGTATGCTCCAAACAGTGCACGTTTGGCATATGTTTTAACATATACGTTTTGACGTATCTTCAAATGCAGTGTGCACTTAGCCTATGGCTAGGTTCACACGGGATCAAATGGGGTGCATTTTGGTCCGTATTTCGCGCCGTACTGCGCTCAAATACGGGCGAAATGTGTCCCAGTCATTACGGTAATCCACAGTTCTCATAGAGAACTATGGATTACGCCTCCTCTCCCTGGGCGGCGTACATGCCGCACGGGGAGAGAAGTGACATGGCAATTACTAGCGGTAAATACGCGCTGCTAGTAAGCTCCCGAACACTGGCGTAATTGCGGGGCGTACTGTACGCCCCACAATTACTCTGTGTGAACCTAGCCTAAGGCCATGTTCACACGGCTTAAAATGGGCCGTATTTAGGTCCGTAATTACGCGCCGAAGTGCGCAAATTACGGGCTGAAAACGGCCCATTCATTCCGGTAATCCACAGTTCTCATAGAGAACTATGGATGACGTCTTCTCTCCCTGCTCGGCGACTACGCCGAGGGGGGAGATAATTGCATTCCCTTTCTAGCGGCGTATAGCGCGCTAGCAATGATTGTCTATGGGCCGGCGATGTGCCGGCCCCCCGCTCCCTACCCCGCTCCTGCCCCGCCCCCGGCCACACGGCGTAACTGCGGGGCGTAATTATGTCCCGCAGTTAACCCGTGTGAACATAGCCTAAGAGAGAGAGTCGGATGGGGTGTTTACACGACTTAAATTGGCGCGTATTGTGCATTATACGCGGCGAAATGCGTGCTGCAATTACGGTAATTCATAGCTCTCATAGAGAGCTATGGATAACGCATCGTCTCCCCGTGTGTACAATACGATCGTATTGATCGTATTGTTCGTAATGAGTGTCTATGGGCCCGGCCAGCCCCTCGTGCTTTGGAATTACGTGCTGATCAGCGTATGATTCCATTATTACGTGCCGCAATAAGCTGTGTGAACATACCCTTATACAGACTGCAGATCACCATATGAATGATCATTGTAGCTAGAGAGGAGGAAACCCTATTGTTTTGCAAGGAGTGTCATTGTTGCTTAGAGATGCCTCACATGAGCGCTATGCACACATCAGCCATACCTCTTAATTAAAAAAATGCATGCATTTGTATTGCTGCATCTGTATTGGGTGTTCAAAAAATGCAATGGCTAGGTTCACACGTTTCGTTACTGCATTTTTTTATACGTTTTTCGGATGCATATTTTGTGCAGAAAGTAACAGCAATTAATGCTGTACGTTTCTGCACAAAAAAAGCATCCAACAAACGCACTGTATGAAAGCACCCTTACATTTTAATGGGCAGCTGTAACCTAATTAGTGAAGCTAAAAGTCAGTCTATATTTTTAAATGGGGTTCTCTTTTTATTTATTTGTCACATCTATATTTTAAACTTTGTAATTCAAACTTTTTAAAACTTATTTCCTTTGTTCTGCTGTGCAGAACCAGGCAAAGAGCTCTGGCCTACCTTCAGCTCTACCTCCTGCAAACCATGGGCCACATGTATGAAAGTTTTGGTCTTAAACTCACTTTTTTCCCTATAGAAACCTAAGTGGTAAAAAGTGAGTTTTAGACTAAAACTGTTTCATACATGTTGCCCTATGTGTCGTTCATTGATCACATGGTTTTGCTTCTGCCTTCATGAACGTTTTGTCATTACTCAGTGGTTGTGATGAAGCCAGGCTCAGCTCTGGAACATTCCCCTTTAGTTGGCGTGACCTTAGCAGAGCCTGATCTGGTTTGGCCACAGCCTTTTAGTTTGAAAGTGTAGAGAAGCCAGCAGGAGTAATTTACAGGGGAGGGGGGGGTCTGTATATATCCGAGTCAGCACAAAGCTGGGGGCTTGTGTTGCGTTCTGACAGCTCTGTAAGCTGTTTACATAGTGACTCATGGTCCAGGACAAAGGTACAGTCATGATTAAGATAATTGCAGGTGCGGGTTGGGGATATTACACACTAATGTCAACACATAGACCATGGCAGTATTAACTCTGGAGAGGAGTTCTTGATTACAACTGCAGTGCAGTCTGGGAGTTATAGGAAAGAGATGTTGGAAAACTACTGACAATCCCAAAAGCAGAAAGTTTCACTGCAATAAGTGGATCTTATGATCGATGAATAAGGAGGCAAAAAAAGAAACACATGAAGGTACTGGAATATCTTTACTTTTCAATATAAATGCTGAACTCTTTAAACTCCCAGATAACCACTTTAATACAGGGCCAAAGTGCTCAAGGTTTTCTTTAGGATTTCAATAGATAAATTGGTAGCAGCAAATCTTGACTAAATTGTGTGGCTTTTGCTGCACATTTTTCTGTGAATTTGCAGATGAAGAGCTTGATGCCAAATAAGTTAGAAATGTACTTGTGGATTTTATTGCGGAATATTATTACTTTCTTGAAGTCCTTGGGAAAAATTTGCAATTAGTTTCTGCAGCAAAACTGACGTGGAAAAAGAAAACCTGCACCATATTTTAAATATGTATTTTAGCACAGTGACAAATCTGCACAATTTGGTGTGAATTTAATATTGTGAAAATACGTGTGTAAATGCTTTAGGTTTTTCTGCTGTGGAAAATGTGCAACATTTATGTTCTGTGAGTACATTCCCTAAGGTAGGTGGGAGTAGAAGGGAGAAGGAAAGGAGCCTAATATTGTAAAAAAGCCATTTTTCTATAATAAACTTATTTTTAGAGAAATATATTTTATCTTGTGTGTACTTAATCTAAATTATGTTGCAGCTTTCACTTGTCTTATTAGCATTTTTACTAGTTCAGTTCACCTATTTTTGTATTAAATTGTGCCAAATTCACAGTGTGTGGTGTAAGTCAATAAGAAGATGCATATGTTTGTACTATAAGAGATCTATAATGATGTGCACCTCTGGTTTTTTATCTGAATTGTTTTGAGGCTTTCTCCACATATTGTGGATTTGTTGTGGAGACAGCTGATCTGATTTGCACTGCAATTTTATTGCGCTCTGAGCCTCCTGGCTTCAGCTCTAACCTCCTTTTTGTTTTTGTGCCGCTTCCCCCCTTCCCCAGGCCTCCAGTGTCTGGAGAACAGCTGAATCTCACACTCTCCATTACTTATTCACCCCCTGAAAGTTTCATGTTTCTGCTACATACAATGTGTTTTGTGTCAGTTGCGTTATTTGACTTATGTCTACTATTAACATATGTTTACCTTCGTATTTCTTAAATTTTTCATAATCGGTCCTATACTATTTCTTTATAGGCTTCATGTCTGTGTGGAACAGCACCATGCCTCCTATGTGGATGTTGCCCATCTACAAAGAATTCGACTATAACCCGCCTGACTTTCTCGGTCTTCCTTCTTCTTGGAACCTTAGTGGCCTGTATTATGATCATACCTGGAGTGGAAAATGGACTTAAAAAGGTAAAATGAAAGAGTTTGAAAAGCAAAACTATGCAGGCAATTTAAGTAATGTGGCTGGAGATTCCTTCTTCTGTTATTTGAAGACAAAACTTTTGATATGGATCATTATCTGCTGATTGTACAGAACAATATGATATAGGAAGTCAGGAATGGTAATCTAATTAGAAGAATGATTAAAGTGTCTGTTTTGTACCAACAGTGATAGACAGTATGATGTATATGATGTGACAGATTTACTGATTCTGTCTAGTACCAGGTGTCCCACTCACTTTGGTACCAAAATAAAGCATGAATGAGTTTGACACGACTTGACATATTACAGCAGACCTTGAACTGCGCATATCTTAATCTATGGCAGTCAGAATGATGCCACAACATATGTTAAAAATGTCCGCCAATCCAAGCACGATACTCCATGTTAAGGAAGGTTTGTGCAAGCATATCCAGATCCACTACTATTTCTTTACGAATATTGGCTTGTAGTTCTACCAGTGTTCTTAGCTTATTTTGGTACACACATCCTTTCAGTGAGCTTAAAGGAGTGGTCTCGCTACAGGTTGTCAGCCTACCTCAGAGTCTGGCAGCATAGAATATTTGACTTCAGGGGCGTGCTTCTTGTCTGCCTCTTCTCCTCCCCCTCCCCCCTTACCCTCAGCACACAGACAGCTCTCCTCCTCTGACTTCAGTAACTTCTATACAGCAAGTGGAGGGCAAGGGGGTTTGCTGCCAGAGTTAACCCTGTGTGTGCCTGCCTAGATCTGCTCACTGCTGGATCAGCTGCAATGTGCTGCTGTGGCAGAGCTCTTGCTGCTCCCCTCCACAGAGTCAGGAGACAGCAGGGATAGGGCTGATCTATGAGTGTGGAGAGGTCTATGAAGCTGTGAATGCTAATGACAGAGCAGGGGGGGATGCAAGTGTTCCTATACCCCCTGCTTAGCATACAAATCTCCACGACATCTCAGGCAACAACAAACACAAACACTGTCCTCCCATCAGAACAGACACAGGGCAGCTGTGAAGTGTGTTACTATAATCATGATGTGTCACTAATACAGCAGAGCAGGGAGGGATATGAACCGTTCACATGCCCCCCTGATCTGTTCTATTAGTATAGTCAAAGCTCCACAGACACATCATTATTATAGTAACACACTTCACTGCTGTCACATCGTTCTGACCACAGAACAGCCTCACCTCTGCTCTCCTCAATCTGTGTAGAGCAGGCATCCTCAAAGTGCGGCCCTCCAGCTGTTGGTAAACTACAAGTCCCATCATGAATTTATATAATCTATAACAGTGGGCATGATGGGAGTTGTAGTTTCCCAACAGCTGGAGGGCCGCAGTTTGAGGATGCCTGGTGTAGAGAGCAGGAGGAAGCAGGCACACACAGGGTTAATCCAGGCAGCCCAGCTACACAGACACAGCAGCCAGAGCCCTCCCCCTCCCTTCCCTACAGAAGCATACTGTGCGGGAGGGGCTCTGTGCTCAGACCTTTATTGAGTAGCTGATGAGTCATCAGCACTGACAGCCTGTGAGATAAAAATCAACATGTCTGCTGCTATAGTGATTTGAGGAGCTGATGCACTCCTACTACCAGGGATAACTCAAAATCAGTAGGACATTTGTAATGAACATATATTGCAAAGCTGCTTGTTTTTTTAAAGATCTTTTAATTAAAACCCAATCATTGTAGCGAGACAACCCCTGTGAGGAAAAAAAGTGATTTTGCTGCTTTAGGAGTTTAATTTGTGAGCCACTATAACACAATGTGCATGAGCAGTTTTTGGAGCTATTGAGTTGAACTTTTAGGCATATCTGACTCCTGTACAAGTCTCTGTAAAGTCTCCTGTGGTGGCACCAGTGCTATCAAGTACATCCTTTTCTTTGTCCTAGGTTAAGGTATGTGCAGTTCCAATTTTGTTGTAATCTACCAAATAGTTATTCATGCTGTTTAAGAGCCAAATCAAGTGGGACACCCATTACCTGGGCAGTGTAAATTTAGGCCAGGCAATCTAAGGATGCACTGAATATACTGTATCAGCGTAGCTTATTCATTTTGATAAATTTGACAAACCTGGTTTTACACACAGTTAAAATTTAGAGTTGCAATATTTTAACAATGACCTCTCAACTGTTAACAGATTTTTGTTTTGTTAGTGATTACGGGCGGCCCGCGGGCGGAAAACCCGTGCAGTGGGGACACGCCCTTAGAGGTTTTTCCATCACAAACAATGATAGAATATGTCATCAATGTTTGAAAAATGCTTAGTATTTTGATAGATACTCGAAACACAAAAATCTCAGATCCATATTGTATTTCTTGGTGGGACACACTAATACGAAAAAATTAAAAACCAAGGGCAGGCTACAATATATCAAGGAGTCTGGGGAAAAAATGAAGGCTGAACTTTTCAGATTAAAACTTGGAACACCTTTTTTACTCAAGGTAACTTCTAACGGTGTTTTTTTTTTTTTTTTACTTATTTCAAAGGTGTCCATAGCCTTTAACAATCCATATGGTGTTAATCAGTAATATGAGTCCTTAAAAGGATTATCCACAGGTTTGACCGTATGATCAGTGTAGACTGACCACTAGGTCCGCCAATGTTTACAAGTGCCTCAAATCACCAGTTTGAATGGAGTGCAGATTACAGCTTAATTCACTGCCTGTGGGTCTGCAATGGTATCACTAAATGTGGCGATGACTAGTAACCATATTAAACCGTATTAAAGACCCCTTCTTTGTAATCTATGGGGGTCTCTGCAGTCAGACTCCCACCATTCAGGGGTGTTGATAAATATTCTTTATCTCTTTTAAAAAAAAAATAAAAAGTCAAGTCATCTCATGTTCTCTAAATAATAATAATTATTTTTGTAAATCATGAACAAGTGTGAAAAGTTAATATTTTGAGACTTTGTCAATGTTTTGATGGCTAAAAAAAGGTCAGATCTGCTTTATGTAAGTGTAAAAATAAATCTGCTAGACTGAAAGAATCTGCCTGTCTGTATGCCTCATATTTGTCATGCTTTATGTTCCATTCCCAGCTACCATGGTTTTGCTCTTCTTCAACCCCCCAAAATTTAAAGGGGCACTGTAAACTGTGACTTTTGTTGTTGAACATAAAAGGGGGTTACCGCTTTGTTTTGCATGGTGCATTTTTTTTCCCTTTTTGTTATAAAAATATCTGGTACGAAGTATGGGGACCCCCAGGGCATATATACAAAATGGGTAAGTTTTTTTTACTTTTGTTGTCCCCATTGATCCTCTGGTTGGAAAAAATATTTGTCTTTTACCCCTTTGCAAGACTTTTAAAAGTAAACTTTCCTCAAATGATTTTTGTTTTCACTCCCCGGCCACTTTATTAGGTACACCTGTCCAACTCTCGTTAACACTTTTCTAATCAGCCAACACATCGGGCAATCAGTGCATTTAGGCATGTAGCATGGTAAAGAAAATTTCCCTGCAGTTCAAACGGAATCAGTATGGGGAAGAAAAGGTGATTTGAGTCCCTTTGAACGTGGGCATGGTTGTTGGTGCCAGAAGGGTGGTCTGAGTAGTCAGAACTGCTGTCTCCGGGATTTTCACGCACAACCACTCTTGGGTTTTTCAGAGAATGGTCCGAAAAAGAAAAAAAATCAGTGAGCGGCAGTCCTGTGGGCGGAAATCCTTTTTGATGCCAGAGGTCAAAAGAGAATGGGCAGATGGTTTTGAGTGAAGAAAGGGAACAGTGATCAAATAGCCACCGTTACAACCAAGGTAGGGAGAGAGATCTTGAAGCACGTAGGCGAACTTTTTAGGCAGATGGGGTACGCAGCGAAGACCACACCGGGGGGCCACTCCTTTTAGCTAAGAAAGGAAACTGAGGCTCCAAAATTTTCCCAAGCTCATCAAATTGGGACGTAGATATTGGAAAAACGTTGCTGGTCTGATGGTCCGATTTCTGCTGCAACATTTGGATGGTGGGGTCAGAATTTGGGTCAAAAAACATGAAAGATGGGGTCCCTCCCGCCTTGTATAACGGTTTAGGTGGTGGTGGTGGTGTATGGTGTGGGGAATATTTTTTTTGGGGACCTTTGGGCCCTTGGTACCATTGACCTCGTTTTCAAAAACCCCTTTGGAATCTATGCCCCGAAAATTTAGGCAGTTCTGAAGGCCCAAAAAGGGGGGAACCCGTTACTAGCATGGTGTACCTAATAAAGTGGCCGGTGAGTGTATGTAAGAACCTGTTCACATTACCTTGTTGTCCTACTGCGTTGCATAGATTTCTTTTAGTTTTATGGTGTACAGTTCTATGGAACAGAGTAGTCAGCTAGAGTAGTCTACCCTAATACACCTAGCATGTAAAGTGAAATCTTTTCCTAGTATACACATATGCTTGTAGCGGTTTTCTTAAGATGTTTTATGCAACAAAGAAACTAAGTGCCAAACACGCCAACGCCATTTTTTTGGTCTAATTATGCGGCCAAAACCACATTTACGCCATATTCTTGTTGTAAATGAACTGTCGTACACCACAACTAGGCGCATTATATGCCGGGCACGACACTTTGTAATGCGCCTGAATATGGTGCACTGTGTGCCTCCGTTGCGCAATGCGCCTATTGACATATAATCTGCAAAAAATTGGGAATCTCGCAATAAAAAATAAGAAAAAAAAAAAAAAGAAAAAAGAAACAAAAAAGAGAACACAGTGACTTTTGATCACTATATTTACTATTTTGCCAAAGACAAACTTAAACTCATCAGTAAAACACGAAAACGTAACTTTTATTATGATAACTCTTAATCCTCTATACACACTATTTAAAAACCTGGATTTCTAACCTCACCATTTAGCCCTTTTTGCTTCTGAAAGAAGGAATACTCCTTTTCTATTATCAAGTCTGGTGGAGCACACCACTCATTAACCGGAAAACCTTATATATTACAGCAATTTACTAGCTCTATGTAAGGGATTCCCAAGCCGCCTACTGGTTCAAGTCGTCCCTAATCTAATGACTACAAAACAAATAAGGCCCCCTTGTAACACCCTCTGCAGCCGGTGACACTTCTAGACAAGGTGAGAAAATCACAATTTAAAACGTTATATCAGACCTCCCCGACATGTTTCCACCAGCTAACCGGCTTCATCAGGGGTTAGAGGTCCTTCCATGTGTCAAAGCTCACTTCCTTTTATCATGTTGGTACACACCCTATTCAGGGCTCCCAATTTAGCCATCAGAAAATCCACATAAAACCCACCCCCCCTTCCCGTTCTCCCTGCCCCAAAACACTCTAATATGTGCCTAAAAGCCCCCACCATGCTCCCTAAACCAACAATCCTCAGAAAAATTTCCCCCTTTCCAAAAAAGGGTTTTGGCCCAAAAACTTACCTACTCCCGCGGGCCAAAGCACTGCAAAAACAAAACCCAGGCCTGACTGTGAGGGCTCCTCTCATTTCCTCATATTATTGCATTTTGCGTGGCTTACCTAAAAGGGGCAAAAAATGGGTGTTACTCCACAGCACACTCCCCCAGCTTTATCAACTCCCATAACCCCTTCCTTCCATGCCCAAATATGTTATTCATTAATTTTATAAGTTCCATTTACTGTAACACTATGGTCATTTTATCTCCTATAAACACTTCTCTAATTTTTAAAAAATAACTTTCTTTTAAAACTGCAAGCCTTTAAATATTTATTCCTTTTTCTGAACATGTCTCAACATTCCCATAAACCACTTCCTTTTCCCTGTTTTTATTCATATTCATTTTTAAATAAAGCTGTAGCCTAATTTACCCGCCCTCCCCACCATTTTTCCACCCCCCCCCACCTTCCCCATTAAAATTTCCTCTTACGGTCACGCTACCACCTAATTTATTACTCACAATTGGGGCATGCAAAAATTAGTACTTAAAACGCTATTGCATCTGCTAAACTTTCCTCCTATTCATTTAAAATTTTAGCACAAAATCAACCACAGAAAAAACAATAATCATACATGACAAAACTAATAAATAAAATCTACTCCCGGGCTCCCCCAAAAAACCAACGGGTGCAATACCATAAAAATTAGCTGCCAACAAACCCATCATGCACAAAGAAATAACATACACCCAATTTTTTTAAATAGAAACCGGGCCTCACTGATAAATTACCTATCAAATTACAACACAGGGAAAATGAAACAACTGGAGGCAAGGGGGGGGGGAGGCAAAAGGGAAGTGGAATTATCAAAAAACAAAGGATGGACACTTCAATGTTTAATTTATCCTCTTTAGTTCAAAATCAAAAACGGGTTTGGCTTTTTTTCCCCGCCCCCCCCAAAAATTTAAAAATTTGATGGTAAAAAAATTAACCTTTTTGCTAAAGGGTTTGGCTTTACAAAAATATCATAAAATAAAAAAATAATAAGAAAAAACCTTGGGAACTAGAGAAAAAACATTGGTGATCTTGAACAATTTGCGGGTTAAGGTGAAGGGCCCCCATTTTCTAATATACCCTTAAAAAATTTAAACCCAAAAAACTAGGAATACACCCAGATATCACAATAAAATTTTGATTGGATCTTTGTGGAATATAACCAAAAAATAAAAAACAGCCCCAACAAACCACTTTTTTAAAATTTTTAAAAGGGGGAGAAAAGTAGCTTTGCAGAATTACAACTAACGGGGAAAAAAGTAAAAAAACCCCGGGGACAAGGGGTAACTTTTAAATTTTAAAAATAAAAGGGATAGCGTGGTTTGAGAGAATATTTGGGGGATTCGAAACTTAGGGGCTTCCAAAAATCCAACCCAAATGAATTCTGAAATTTTTTAAAAAAGGTTTTGGGAACCGGGGAATTTGAAAAAAATTAATTTTAGGAAAGAAAAATTTTGTTAAATTTTCCTACTATTCCACCTTTTATCCCTTACCAAAAGTGCATAAAGAGGGGGGCCCAAAACCCGGGAAGACCGATATTCTCGGGAAAGAAACAATTTAACACAAGGCCTAAACTATGTTTGATCTTTTCTGCCCTTTTGCACGGCCTTCCTTCATATTTTTAAAAAAGAACAAGGGATACTGTGAGGAATTAACACTAGGGTAGTGAAAGTAAAACTTTTTAAATTTTTTAAACTAACCCTAACTTAAACAACATGACGGGGCCTAAAGCAATCAAGTATTTTTTGAACACAAAGGGCCCAAAATTTTTAGGGAACAAAAAAGTTTTCTTTTTTAACATATTTTTTTATTTTTGACGCAAAAACTATTTTTTTTTTTAGCCCTTCATCCCCAGAAAAAGGGGAGCGCAGGGGCCAGCTGGCGCCAACTTTGCTAATTTATTTTTATTTGGGGGAGGATCTATTGTTTTTTCTGAACACTTAAAAATTTCACAGTTTTGGATTTTTTTTTGGGGGGGGCTTTTATTGATAATTTAAATTTTTTTTTGGGATGGTAGTAAAAAAATTATTCAGGTTTTTTTTACTAGACCAATGATAATGAAATTGGGATGAAATTCACGTTTAAAATTTCTCGGGAGAAAATTTATTTTTTTGGATCTTGAAATTTTTGGGTTAAAAAAAAGCAATTCAGACAATATTTCGGAAAAAAACGCTACCAACATTTTTTTTTTCATTTTTTTACTGGCACCCCTTCTCCAAAAAAGGGGATTCCCATAGGCCAATTTCTTAGGACTCGTAGGGAAATTGCTCTACTTTAGAGGGGTTAAAACGAAAATGTTAAATTAAATGCACTTTTTAGCAAGGGTTACCAAAAAAAAAATTTTTAGGGAAGCGTTTTAAAAAGGGGTTTGACAGTGACAGAGGACATTTATTTAAACGTAAAAAAAGAAAATACATTTTAAATTCGTTGTATAGTACCTTTGTGATAACCAATGAAAATTGAGGGGGGCTTTAAAACATTGGCACATTTGAGGGGAGATCCAGTATCTCTGAGTTTCCTAAATACCTATGCACTTATAGAAGAGAAAAAATCTTGGGATGAACTTGTCATAGTCATTTTAGGAGAGGCAAAAAAACATGGTTTTAGTCCCGGTGGTAGGGTCATACCCCCTGGGAACTGTTTTATTCTGCCATTCAAAGGAAAAAAATAAAAATTTTTTAATCCCCTTTGATAAAGAGGATTTTAGAAAACAATTCAAAAATTTAAAAACCAAGGGAATTTTTTGGGGCCATTGGTTTTCTTCCCCAAGATCTATGTGGGAAAAACCATACAGATTGCGTCGTCAGTCTCGAAACATCTGATACTATTTAAAAATAAGGTTTTCCCCCTCTACGAGCACATTTTTGGGAAATCAAATGGTGAAATAGAGGTGCTTAAATTCTGGGGGATCTTTAAAAACTAGGGAAAGAAAGGGGACGGATGTACTTTTGTACAGGAGAGGCAAGATGGGAAAACAGACCAAAACATTGAAACCAAAAACCAAAATTAAGGTTTTTATTTTTTAGCATTTATTTTAATTTTTATTCCCCCATATAATAATTTTTTGAAAACATGATAATGTATTAGTATGGGCAGTGGATTAGCACAGTTGAATTAAAAATAAAGCACGGTCAAAACGTTTTTCCCCCCCCTCCCATCTCCCCCGCCCCCCTCCCCCCCTCTACTTTCCCCATTTCCCGTGCTTGTTGATAGGTATTGCACGGGGGCCACGGTTTCATTTAACAAATTGGGATGTATGTACATGCTTCTGTACAATGGTTTGTTGGGAGCGAATTGTAGTAAATGCACTGTGTTTTTTTCGGGGAGACCAGCCTGGGATAGATTACATCTATTCATAAATTTAACTAGTATAGATTTTTTTTTTCTTTTCCTTTCGTTATTTTGTGCAAAATTTTAAAAAACAATTTTGGAGTATAGTTTATGCAAGCAATAGCGTTTGAAGATACAATTTTTTGCTCTCCAATTGTGACTAATGAATTAGGGGGCTACCGTGACCTTAAAAAAAAGAATCTTCAATGGGGAAGGGTTTAGGTGAAACTGCGGGGGGGAAAAGTGGTTTATGGGAAAATCCCCCGAACAATGTGTACAGTACAAGGAAAAGTATTTAAAAAGGCTTGCACTTTATTTAAAAAAGAATATGCATATTAATATATAGGAAATGCTTTTTTGGAAGAAATATGACCTAGTGTACAGTACAAAAGGAATTATATTTCCCCTGAATATCATATTTAAAATGGGGAAAAGAAAGGGGGTTTTGGGGGTTGAAAAACTGTATGTGCTTGGAAGTAAAACCTATTCTCTTATCCTTCTAGGAGCCCCCGCATTTTCAAAAATGAGAAAAAATGAAACGGGAACCCATCCACAGGCTGAGGTTCTGTTGAGCAGTGCGGGTGGGTAGTACGGGATGATGGGGGGCAAGCCCTTATGGAAAAGGGAATCTTCTGAGGGTTGTTGGTTTTTTGGGGGCATGGTGCAGCTTTATCAGCACATATTATGAGTGTCGTGCAGAAGCGAAGGGGATTGGTTTTTTTTTTTCCCTGATGGCAAAATTGTGAACCAAAAGGGGGTTACCTAACATGAACTAAAAAAGTAGCTTAACCACATGTGCCGGACCTCTAACCCCCCATGAAGCCAGGTTAGCTGGCGAAACAGGGGGAGGCTATATACTTTTTAAAATTTTGTTTTCCCCACCTCTGTCTAAAGTTCACCGCTGCAAGGTTCACAAGGGGGCTTTATTTTTTTTGTGCCTAATTAGGGATAACTCCCCCAAAGGGAAGCTTTTGGGTCCCCTTTCTGGGCTAGTTTTAATTTTTATAATAAGGGTTTCCTGTTTTAAAGGTGGTGCCCACCAACTTGATATAAAAAGGGGATTCCTTTTTTCATAAGAAAAAGGGGTAAATGGAGGGTTTGAAATCAGTTTTAATAGTGTCATGCGCCTATTGAGGCACATTACACATGTTATGCGCCTCTGTCGGGCACTGCGCCGCGATAAGCGCATTACCAATGATATGCTATGCGCCGCGAGTTGCGCAATGCACATATTTTGATGCGATGCACCTTTTTTGGCACATTAAGGTATACCTGTCGCCCTAAGGGCTTGTCCCCACGGTCCGGTTTTTCAGTCATATTTACAGACGGTTTTCGGTTTTGAAAGCGGTCTGTAAACCGGCTGTCAAACTTTAACACAGATCTTAATGGAAAATCTGTGCAGCAGTCCCCACTGCACGGATTTTCCGCCGGATTTTTTTTATACACCCGTGGCGGTCCGAAAAACATAGAACACGTTTATTCTTCCACCCGGTTTTCAGGGGGAACATAAACATGTCGGTACGAAGGGGGAGGGCTTTTCTCTGCAACCCACAGAGAAAAGCCGCCCCCCTGCATGCCAGAAACAGAGCAAATACCGGTTGGGATTCTCCAACCGGTATTTGTCCTGTGCCATGTAAACGGCCCCCAAGAGTATGTTTTTATCACAAACAGGTACACAGATCTCAGTTGTGGCCCTTTTTCCCTCCCATTGGTTGGTGTTTTTTTATTTTTTTTTTTAACAGGAATAATAAAAGCAGAGTGAGTAATTTTAAAAATATAGCAATGTTTTTCTACTCCGTCATCTGGAACATAAAATAGAAAAAAAAAATTAACAGCTATGACTATTGGTGAATATATTCTTAAGATTTATTATATAACCATATATAGGTAGTCTAGTGGAAGCTACTGCACCCATTAAATTACCCCCTGAACTTCAAAGGGAGGTATAAGAGCAAAAATCAACTTAGATTATGAACATTTTGCAAGCAGGGGGCTCACTTCTGGGTTAAGGAGTATTACTATTTGCACTATAAGGGTATGTTCACACGGCGTGTTGGATCCGTTTTGGATACGAAAAACGCATTCAACAGCGCTGGGTAAATCGCATCCAAGACTCCTCCAACACGCAGGTGCATGTTTGGATGAGTTTTGGCTGTAGCAGAAAACAAACATGCACATGTTTTAAACTAGGATCTCAACATCAAAAGGGATCAAAGTTGACATGACCAAGATCTTTCTCCAAAAGGCTCAAGTATCAAGTATCTACTTTCCCAAAGAAAGCTCTGAGTGTGGACTAGTATGCCGATGTGTGTTTTACATTGAAAGCAATGTCAAGCACACTGCACATTGTTAGATGTGAAACACAGATCCAAACACACATATAAAAACGGATCCAACACGCTGTGTGAACGTACCCTAAGATGCACTTTTCTCCCCTAAAAATGAGGCTACAAGTTTAGTGCCTCTTAGTGTGAGTGTGCTACTTTCCGCTCGGGGCAGCAAGAAAGTAGCTACTGCAGTGTGCGGTACAGGTATGGTGCTTGTGATGTGAGGGCAAAGAAGCAGTGGGAGCTGGCTGTAAGATACAGGCTTCCACTGCAGCCGCTGGGACTGGAACTAACTCCAGTCCTGGCCAATTAACCCCCTTAGTCAGAAGCGACTGTGGCATTTAGTTGGTTGACAGAAAAAGAGGGCTTCATAAAAACAAAACTAACAGCAGTGCCAATCCATTATATGACTGACTCAATAGTGCCTAATGGACCACATTGACTATAATGATGTCCGTTGGATTTCTGTAATAGTGTCTGTCATTTGAACGGAAAAAATAGCACAGCATGCGGCGCTGTTCTTTCCATAATCTTTGACAGAGTCTGCAAGAGAGACTCCTAGTGGAACCTCCTACACGGATGTGAACCAGGATTTATTTAAAGGGATTTTATTGTTTGAAGCTTTCGTACACTAGAGCTGATTCTGTTTCAGTTTCAAACCTAAGGGCTAGTTTTTTCTCTCCTCAGCAGATGCTCTCCTGCTAGGAGGCATGTCTCCCCTCACTGAAGAGCTGTGACATCAACATTCTGTGTTAGCAGGGGAAGGGAGAGGACGTCAGATTTGCAGACCTCCTACTATGCATCTGGCTGTAGAGCTGTCTGCTGCCTCTAAGGCTGCACAAGCTCCTTGTAACCAGTACCTCTGCATTATAAGCAGTTATACACACAGCCTGAACTGATGAAGCAACTGTGAGAAATGCTCTCTGCTCCCTCCCTCCCCTCTCTGTTATCAGGCAGGAGGTAGAGCAGACTGTATAAGGCTGTTATATGGGGGGAGCACAGGGTATAAGACTGTTATATGAGGGAAGAATGTATCTAGCAGTTACTCAGTAGTTGCCCAGATCTTTACATAGAGCCATCACATAGAGAGGAGCTTAAACAGCCTTATTATACACACACAGCCCTCTCGGGCAGCTTGTTTCTCACAGTTCAAAGGGGGGTAAACACAGAATGTGCAGGCAGCCAATCATAGTGCAGGGGGCGTTTCCCAACAGGCTGAATTACATGAGTCAGCCAATCAAAGAAAAGGAGTGTGTCGCATCCAGCTGCTGGCTATAGATGCACAGTTTAGCTCATATCTACCATACTAAGTGACATGGGTAATACAAACCAATTACAAAAGTGCTTATTTTTTACTGTCCCCATCATTAGAGACATGATCTTTGTAGCGAGAAAACCCCTTTAAGGGTGTCATTTAGTTGGATTTTTTTTTCTTATTTTCTGCCACCTAAAACTTAGTCGTCTTGTGCTCTGGATTCGGCTAAAGGCTAAATTCAACCCAATCAGAGCATTTTTATATGGGTCTTCCCAAATTAAATGTTACCAAAAAAAAAAAAAAGTCTGTAACTATAACCTTAACCCTGAGTTGGGGTTTTTTAGGGTTATATAACCTCTCTGTGGTGATTCCTTGGATTAGGATCGAATTTGAATTGGATCCACATCAGAAGCGTAACATTACTTGCCAATCCTTTTAATGGGTTAGGGTTATAGTTCCGGTTAGGGACAACGTTTATGACTTTGAAGAAAATATCCCCATTTATCATTAAAAGTATACTGCTTGGTGAAAATGTTAAAACGAATCACCATATCTGTATGTGGTACTGATGTCACCAAATGTGTGGATCTTTTGATGGTAAAGGGTTATTTTAGTGTGCTTCTCCGTAGCTATGGAAAATAATTTCTTCTTTTATTATTTCCACCTTGGCTAATAAACTGTTATAAAAAGCTGTCAGTTTCTCAGAACAAATGAAACACGTTTGCCTGATAGAACAGGAAATAAAAAGGCACAAAACTACCAGAAAGCCATGCTTGTGTAATGTATGAACAGTGGCTCAAGATGCAAATATCACTGCTTTTTGTATTTTCTTTACTCATCTTAATGTGATTTTCTTGTTACTCTTGATCAGGTTTTGGTTTATTAAGTTCCTGATTTTGGTGGGAATTACAGTTGGTGCTTTCTTTATACCAAATGGATTATTTACCACAGGTAACAATTTCTAACATTCGTTATTACCCTGTGCTTGCTCTTTTGTTCCTTCTTTCCTTCAAGCAGCTTTCCACGTAATGTATACTTCTCAAGCTTTCCATCTGTCCTGCCAGCTTCAGCTCATTGTGTAACCACTCGGTATCTGTTCCTTGTGAGGCACACTTAATAATCTGATAATTTGTTACCAAACACCGTAGATAAATTGACGCTCTATGTTGTAAACCTCTTCAGCAGCTTTGCATGCGTTTTGGCACATATTTTCACATATACAGTATTCTCAATCACTATGATGTCATTTTATCCCATACAGTATGGTATTATTTTGGCATGGTTGGTGGTTTCCTGTTCTTCTTGGTCCAGCTCATCCTCATTATTGACCTTGCTCACTCCTGGAGTCAGGCATGGCTTCTAAGAGCTGAAGATGGGAACACCAAGTGCTGGTATGCTGGTAAGTCTGAAAACATTTAAACACTGAATTGGGGATCTACTTTGTGGAGTAAAGGTTTTGTTCACATGTTAAATAATCTGATGCGTATTTCCATAGCAGAAATCCAGGACTACTGCAGAGGTGTAGTTTGCAGTGCTGGGGACCCACATGAGCATGGCGGGGGAAGGGGGGGCGGGGCGGAGGAGAGTTCTGAAGGAAGTAGTAAAAGTGTCATGTAACACTTTATTTCCCTTTCTTCAGATTTTTATTTTGCATCCTCCACCTCCCCCATTTAGAGCCATAAGGGTATGTTCACACGGCGTTTTTGAATACGGTTTTCGATCCGGAAAAACGTATTCAAAAGCGCTGCGAAAAACACATCCAACACACACCCAAAGTGTAGTGCATGTTAGAAATATTTTTTTTTGTCAGCAGAAAGCCCCCCTAAAAGTTTTTAAAATGGGGGTGTCTGCTGTGTAAAACGGATCATGAATTGACAGGTCCATTCTTTGAACGGAGCTGAACAAACCGCTCAAAAAAAAATGTAAAACATGCTTGGGCGATAAGTCCTAAAACACGATGGTGTTTTACATTGAAAAAATGTAAATCACACTGCACATTTTTAAAAGATCATTTTTGGGGCCGATAAAAAACACAAATTCGTGTAAAAACCCCTGCTTTTTTTTGTTTTTTATTATTTTTACAACTACATAGAAGTATGAGGGTTAATTTAATTGTGGGAGAAGATTTAATTTTTAATGGTACAATTGACTGTACCATATAATGTAGTGGGAAACCACCCAAAAATTGTTTCTGCGATGTAACGTAACATGAAAAAAATGTAATCACGCCATTTTTGTGGAGATTCCTCTTTATGAAGTTCACTGTTGGGTATAAATAACATGTTATGCATGGCATGAATCCGGCAGCACCAACTTTTATATAGCTTTCATTATAAAACCTGAAAACTTTGCATCGCCATTTTCCGAGACCAATAACTTTTTTTTTTTTTTTCATCTGTTGGGGGCCCTTTATTTTCTTGGGCAGGCTAGTTTTTTTTTTGTATCAATTTGGAGTATACGCAACTTTTGTATCCTTTTTTTAATTCCTTTTCTGGGAGGCAGAATGATGCAAAAAAACCACAATGCTAGTTTTATTTTTTTCCGTTTCACAGCATTCACTGTGCGGGATAAGTAAGATGATATTGTGTTAGATCGGACAGGAGGTAAGAGAACCGTCCTATATGTCTCCATTAGGCTCCTGGTTGTTATGGGTACCGCAACAGGGGGTTACAGTACCCATTGTCTAATCCAGGGTTCCTCAAACTTTTTAGACCAGGGGCCAGTTCATGGTCCCTCAGACCATTGGAGGGCCGGAATATAGATTTAAAAAAAAGTTTTACTTTGTGGGTCGATACATTACTGATAACCAATTTTTTATTGGCCCCAGTTAGGTAATTTATGTGGCCCAGCGGTTGGGTGAATTTAGGTCCCCCCAACGAGGGTAAAAATTTAGGCCCCCCCAGCAGACGTGGGTAGAATTAGGCCCCCAGCAGACTAGGTAGAATTAGGCCCCCCCGGGGTTGTAGGTAGAATTAGGCCCCCACAGGTCTGTAGGTAAAATTTGGGCCCCCCACGGGTTGTAGGTAGAATTGGGCCCCCCCAAGGGTCTGTAGGTAGAATTTGGCCCCCGGCAGGTCTGTGGTAGAATTAAAGGGCCCCCGGCGGGTTTTAGGTGAATTGGGGCCCCCCGGAGGTCCTAGTAGAATTGGGCCCCGGCAGGTCTTAGGTAGAATTAGGGCCCCGGGGGTCTCTAGTGAATTAGGGCCCACGGCGGGTCTCTGGGTAATTAGGGCCCAGGCGGCTCTAGGAGAATTCGGGCCCCCGGCAGGTCTTAGGTAGAATTCGGGCCCCCAGCAGCTCGGGAGAATTTCGGCCCCAGCGGGTCTCTAGGTAAAAATTTCGGGCCCCAGCAGGTCTTAGGTAGAACGGGCCCCCCGCAGGCTTAGGTAGAATTCGGGCCCCCCCAGCAGGTCTCTGGTGTTTCGGGCCCCCCGCGGGGTTTAGGGTGGGGAATTCGGGCCCCCCAGCAGGTCTCTAGGTAGAATTCGGGCCCCCCCAGCAGGTAACTAGGTAGAATTCGGGCCCCCCGCAGGTCTCTGGGTAGAATTGGGGCCCCCCCGCAGGTCTTGGGTAAATTGGGGCCCCCCAGCAGGTCCTCTGGGAAAATTAATTTTTTTTTTCGGGCCCCCCAGCAGGGCCTAGGGAATTCGGGGCCCCCAGCAGGTTTTAGGTAAATTGGGCCCCAGCAGGTCTCTAGGTAGAATTGGGGCCCCCCCAGGTCCTGGGTAGAATTGGGGGCCCCAGCAGGTCTCTAGGTAGAATTGGGCCCCCCAGGGGCTCTAGGTAGAATTAGGGCCCCCCAGAGGTCTCTAGGTAGAATTCGGGCCCCCCAGCAGGTCTCTAGGTAGAATTCGGGCCCCCCCCCAGCGGGTTTTGGGAGAATTGGGGGCCCCCCAGCAGGTTTTAGGTGAATTAGGGCCCCCCAGCAGGTTCTGGGGAGAATTAGGGGCCCCCCGCGGGTCTCTAGGTAAAAATTGGGGCCCCCAGGGGTTTCCCTAGGTAGAATTGGGGCCCCCCCAGCAGGTCTTAGGTAAATTGGGGCCCCCCACAAGGTCTTAGGGTAGTTTGGGCCCCCCCAGCGGGTCTCTAGGTAAATTGGGGCCCCCCCAGCAGGTCTTAGTAGAATTTTAGGGCCCCCCAGCAGGTGTGGAGAAAATTAAAAAATAAACAACTGACATCACTCCTCACACCTTACCTGGCTCCCCGCCGCTGTCGCTGCTCCCGGGCTGCTTCTTCGGGCGGCGTGACGTCACCAGGCCGCGCCGCAGCATGATGACGCTGACGCCGCCGTGCTGTGGACTCTGGTGAGGCGCATCCTTCCTGCGCCTCACCAGAGTACTCTGCAGAGCGGAGAGCCCCTGTTCTCCGCAGAAGCATCTATCTGTATGTGCGTCCGGCGGACGCACATACAGTTTGTCCCGGCGCCGCTGCTATCACCGATTGCTAAGGTCCTGAGCCGGTACCTTAGTGATCGGTATCGACTTAGGACCCTAACGATCAGCGGCGGCGGGGACGACTGTGGGTGGGGGACACTCTGCAGCGGACGGGTGCTTTACAATATATGGGAGGTGTCTGTGAGTGGCAGAGGGCGGACATACTGCGTATACATTGCACAGTGTCCGCCCTCTGCCACTCACAGGCACCTCCCATATTGTAAATGTCCGCCCTCAAGCACCTCCCTTGCGCTGCACAGTGTCCGCCCCCTGAAGCTGGCCCCTGCTGTCGCGTGGCTCGCAATGGCTTTCATATTACCTGTCACCGCCCACGGCACCTCCCATCATATGGGAGGTGCTGTGGCCGGTGACAAGTGATGTGAGGCAGCGCGACAGCAGGGGCCAGCTTATAGAGCGCACAGCAACTCAGAGGACTGCGGCCCGCGGGCCGTAGTTTGAGGACCCCTGGTCTAATCACTTAAACGCTGTGGTCATGTTTGCCATGGCATCTAAATGGTTAAATGACTGGGATCTGCGCCGCCTCGGATCCCACTGGTGTATGGAACTGGCTCAGTGAGTCCACTTCATGCTCCATTAACACTGTTAGAACATATTGATACATCCAAATGCTCTAAGAGTCTAAAATGTTCTCAAACAATTTCTGTGGAGTGTGTATGGGATTTCAGAAACCCTAGTCCCTTGCACTGGAGACAAATTGTTATCTGATTTGGAGCAGAATCCACAGTAACTTACCTCTGCGAGCATAGCCTTACATTTTGTGCTTCTGTTGTTCTTTACTTGATGAGAGATTAATGCACTTTTTGTGCTGTGTTTTTCTTTTTTTTAGCTCTCCTCATCTGTACTGTTCTGATGTATGCTGCCGCCATTGCTGCTATTGTGGTTTTATACATATACTACACCAAACCAGATGGTTGTGTCCACAACAAAGTTTTCATCAGTTTGAACCTGATATTCTGTTTTATAGTTTCTGTTGTATCAATCCTTCCTAAGATTCAGGTGAGAAACTAACAATGACTGGCATCTTGTCATACTATTTTACTAGGGTTGACTTGAAACTGAGCATATACAGAGAGCACAAACAATATAGTTGATAAAATTATCTGCTTATTTAAAAAAAAAAACACATAAAATTACAAAGATTAACTTTCAACATGTGGGGAATGTTAAAGCAAGACTTTTTCCAAATATATTCTTCTCTTGATTTTTCCCTGGGTTTCTCTGGTTACAGTCCTGCTCTCCCCTTCTCTCTCTACTCTGTCTTATCTGAGAGCAGTGAGTGACCTCATCAGGAGTCGGCACACAGAATGCAGGCCGCTTGAGAACAGAGTGTGTTATCTCTAACAAAGGAGATTATTTTTAATTGTTTACTTTGAGTGCTGAAGCATTCTGTGCTATAGATTACATCTTTTGCACTCATGTCAGTGCAATTAGAACAGCTGGGAATCTGGAGCTGATATGCTAATCACTGCTATAGAACCACCCACAACTCCCCTTTAAAACCCATAAAAATGCGCACAAACTGTAATGTTAAAAAAAATGACTTAATTCATGATATAGTGCATACAGGTTATACACCATACCATTTTCTAGTATATGTCCAAAGTGTCCTATTAGCTGGGACTAGCCACTGTGATTGCTAGTATAAAGTTACCATGCCACTAGGAAACCCATGCACGTCACTTTGTGTTGACGCTTTTTTTCCTTTTCCTGCCTGGGCTGCTCATACCTATGCAATAGCTATAGAGCTTATATGCTCGGTATTCATTATGGTAGTTAGTGCCATAGGATTTAATGTGATCCATTACTAAAGGTGGATGATATAAGATAAACAATGACTACATATTATATAATTTTTTTGTTATTTTAAATTTCTGAGGAGTAGCCATATTGAAGACGCACACAGCAGCTGCATTTAGTGGGAGTCCATGGTCGGAGAAATATAAAATACTCCAAAATGTGATCTAAAACAACCTTCTTTGCTAAAGACCAAAAAATGGCAGGGCATCTGTATTGACTGCAGTATATGTTTGTGAATAGTGTTGCTATTTTGCTTTCTCTTCAGTACAATTATCATTAAAGGCTATGTTCACCTCTACGTCATTATTTTTTTTTTTTTTTTTACTAGCAGTATGGTGTAAAAGTGTTTATCATATGATCCATTCTCTTCTGCAGCCTGCATGTTTTTACATATTGCCACAAATATTTCATAAAGATCTATGGAAAAAAAATGTATATACCATAGGAAGTTCAATGCAGTAAATAAAACACAATGCATTAAAAAACTGTCAGCAGAACCTTGAAATTCTCTGTTGACCATGTCTCTGTCTACACAGCAAAGCTGAAAAATAAACTGCTGAATACAGGATATGTTTGTGCTCTAGTGGCTATTGTGGAAACTGTACTATATTTCAAGAGGGAAAAAGTTTTTTTTTTTTTTTTTTTTTTGACACAGGAGGTTCATCCACACTCTGGATTACTACAGGCATCTGTTATTACCTTGTACACCATGTTTGTGACCTGGTCTGCTATGGCAAATGTTCCTGGTAAGTAGGCAGCTAGTGTCCAAATTGAATAGGAGAATTGCAAAGTACTTTTCTGACCCATTGTTTAATCATTTTTCCCGCTATAATTCTTTTTCTAAATATAATTCTTTGTTTTAATCCCTTACTAACACTGGATGTACCCACAGATCCTAGCTGGGAAGGTGTTCTCGTAAATGGATGTATGGGGATGTCCTGGACATTGTGTAGGCTTATAAGCTGAGCCTGCATGATCGCAGCATGCAACCAGCTGTATATCAATGCTGGCTTCATGCTGTGTCGCCCACGACCGGAGTTCACTCTGGTCGCGGACGATTAATCCTTTAGCTGCCACAGTCACTCGCCAAATAGCGCTTCCTCTCCTGTATGCCTGCCTTGTGCCCAAACAGAAATTTAGACCCATATATAGGGCATTGCCAAACTTGGAAGAAATTAGGTAACACATTTTGGGGTGCTCTTTCCAGGATACCTTGTAAAGATCCACTGAATATTACCACAAAATAATACTAAAGATTTGCGTATACCAAAATCACTGAAAATCTCTCTATAACAAATATAACCTTTATTAAAGTCCATTAAAATTATAGCATCATAAAAACTAAAATAGTAGATAACAATACCGCTACCAAACAAAGGTACTAAATATTTAGTATCAGGACTACCTGCCCCTCACACAATCCCTATCACCATATATCTCTCCTGGGTCGAGTAGTCGTCCCGATAAGGACGGCCCAACCTTCGATGGCTCGCCCTACTATGTACCTATGATATCCCTAATCATTAAGCCCATAAATTACATTTTATGTGTAACCACAAAATGACACAAATCCTACAATATAGTGTGTATAATCACATATACTAGATACCTTCCACACCAAACCATATGTGTAAGAAAATCCTATACATACATGCAGGTTTAAACAAAAAGCTACACATAAACATACAACCTTATCTTCATCTTTATACGTCTGGCATTATCATATAAGGATGAAGGACTTTAATAAAGGTTATATTTTAGAGTTCAGATTTGTTAGAGATTTTCAGTGATTTTACCTTGTAAAGATGAAACATTTTCAACTAAAATTGCAGATTGTTGGTAAAAAATTAATTTTTCATTTTCATGGCCAAATGCTAAAAAAAATTGTGAAACACCTGCGGGGTTGATATACATCTATGGATATATTCCTTAAGGGGTTTAGTTTCCAATATGTTGTCTTTTTAGGGGTGTCCACAAACCTGTAATAGCACCTAAAGAAAATCGGTGCAACTTCAATTCGAAGCCTTGTGTTTGAGCCAAATAGCGCACTTGGGCCACATATCTATAAAAATGGCAGAATTGTGGGTATCAATATTGAGTTGCACTTCCCTATTATCTACTGTGTTCCAGTGAATAATGGATAAAAATTTAAAATCTGCACAAAAAAAAGTGACATTTTGAAATTTCACCTCCACTTTAATTTATGTGAAACTCTAAGAGGGTAAATAAACTTAATAAATGCGGTTTTGAATTCTATAAGGGGTGTAGTTTCTTCGATGGAGTCAATTATGGGGGTATCTAATATACAGGCCCATCAAAGTCACGTCAGAATCTATGTTGCAAAATTTCTTGAAAACGTGAAAAATTACTACTAAATTTCTAAGCCCTCTAATGTTGTGACAAAATAAAAAGATATTTAAAAATGATGCTAACCTAAAGTAGACATATGGTAGATGCTAGATGTTAACACAAATTAGTTTAACAATCTGACTTACACGTGGAAATTTATGAACTTTGAAAATGGCAAATTTTTCTAAATGTTCATGATATATTTCACAAATAAACAACAATTGCATGGAGCAAAATTTCTTACTAATTTAAAGCACAATGTGACTAGAAAAAACTCAATAACATGGATAGGTAAAAGTATCAAAAAGTTATTAGCACATGAAGTGGCACGTGAGATTTAGAAAATAGGGCTCTATGAGGAATATCAAAACTGACTGCTGCAGTAAGGTGTGTTCATTTAGAATACATTTGGTAGACTAAGGGTGCTTTCACATGGTGCGTTTTGATGCGTTTTTAAATGCATTTTTTGTGCAGGAAGGTACAGCAATTAATGCCGTACATTGCTGCACAAAAATTGCGGCAAAAATCACAGTAATTTACCGCGATTTTTGCCGCGATTGGTGTGCAGTAATGTACAGCATTAATTGCTGTACTTTCCTGCACAAACAAATGTATTGAAAAACGCATCAAAAACGCACCGTGTGAAAGCACCCTAACACACAAACTGTTCCAGATCATTAAGTTGTACCACCATTGCTTTGCCCAGGTGGCTAGAACTTATGCTGTATTTCTGCCATGTTTTGAAAACCATAGGATTTGACAGTATGTTAAAAAGGGGAACGAAATGTAGATTTTACACAACGTGTGTTCAGTGTTTTGAGTTATTAACGTTTGCTATTGCTATTTTAGACAGAAATTGTAATCCCACATTGCTGGCTATTGTGCACAATGGAACGGTTTCCTCCTCATCATCATCGTCGGGTGTGGTTCAATGGTGGGATGCTCCAAGCATTGTTGGACTTGTGATCTTCATTTTAGGTCCCTGGTTTATGAGGTAAGTTGTAATAGAGTAGTGTTCAGTAACCAGTTAACTCTGGGTGTTATCCAGGTGAAGGCTTAAAAGGGTTTTGCCGTCTTGTAAAATCGCCACCATAAGCCAGCCTCAGAGATCGGAGAGAAAGCTGCAGAAACACAGTTCCCCCCTGTTATTTCTACAGGAGTTACAAGTGCAGCAGAGTATGGGTATATTCAGAACTCCCATAGACATAAGGGGGGAGAGTTGTGCAGGCGTGGCCAGATCCATTATCTTAGGACAGCTAAGAGCTGGTCTCGGAGAGGATTTTACGAAATGGCAAAACTCCTGTAAGGCTGTTTTACTGGCCAATTATTGTTTGTATAGTTGTCATGTTTTTTCTTTTAGTTTGTAGTAGAGTGGTTCCTCAAGACACATGGCCTCATGTTACAATTGTTTTCAACATAAAATGTCACAGGGAAGACCACACTTGCTATACAAAGTCACAGACACTGCTGATCTATGGAACATATACTGTATCTCACAAATAATATTGTATTATACCTTTTTATGGGATAACTCTGAAAATATGACACTTTGATACAATTTAAAGTAGTCTATGCACATATGCTACTTGCATAACAGTGTAAATTTGGTGTGGCCTCAGAATAACTCCATACACAGTCGTAAATATCTAAACTGCTCGCAACAAAAGCGAGTCCACCTCTAAGTGAAAATGGACAAATTGTGCCAAATTTTGTTATTTTCCCTCCATGGTGTCGTGACTCGTTAGTGTTAAAAGGTCTCTGGTTTGAATGTGGAGCAGGTGTGTTAAATTTGGTGTTATCGTTCTCATCCTGGTCAATGGAAGTTCAAAATGGCACTTCATGACACAGAGCTGTCTGAGGATCTGAAAAAAAGGATTGTTGCTCTACATAAAGATGGCCTAGGGAAAAAGAATATTGCCAACACCCTGAAACTGAACTGCAGCATGGTGGCCAAGACCATGCAGCGGTTTAACAAGTTCCACTCAGAACGGGCCTCGCCATGGTAGACCAAAGAAGTTGAGTGCACATGCTCAGTGTGATATCCAGAGATTGTCTTTTCAAAATAGACGTACGACTGCTGCCAGCATTGCTGCAGAGGTTAAACAGGTATATGCCGCATACTGCATCAAATTGGTGTGCTTTGCTGTCATCCCAGAAGGAAGCCTTCAGTTTGCTGAAGACATGCAGACTAAGGACATGGAGTACTGGAACCATGTCCTGTGTTCTAATGAGACCACAATAAACTTATTTGGCAGAACATGATCCCTCCGTTCTGGGCCACAGGGCAGTATTCCAACATGACAATGCCCCAAACACACTTCCAAGATGACCACTGCTTTACTAAAGAAAATGAGCATAAAAATCCTGGACTGGCCAAGCATGTCTCCAGACCTGAATCCTATTGGGCATCCTCAAATAGAAGGTGGAGGAGTCCAGCATCCACCAGCTCTGATGTTGCCATGGAGGAGTGGAAGAGGATTTCAGTGGCAACCTATGAAGCTAGTAGACTCAAGGCAGTGCTGGAAAATAATCATGGCCACTCACAATATTGACACTTGGGGCACAATTTGTCCATTTTCACTTAGGGGTGTAGTCACTTTTGTTGCCAGCGGTTTAGACCTTGATAGCTGTTTGTGGAGTTATTTTGAGGGCACACCAAATTTACTCTGTTATACAAGCTATAAACTGACTACTTTACATTATATCAGTGTCAAATCTTCAGTGTTGTCTCATGAAAAGATAAAATACAATATTTACAGAAATGTGAGGGGTACACTCACTTTTGTGAGATACTGTAATTTAACAATCCCATCAATTATCATGAACACTGTACTAGTAAAACATTTGTATTACTAAAATACATGCAGTGATTAGTGGTCTAGAAGTCTCTCTACAATACCGTACAGTACTACATGTTGTGCACTGCCTTTCACATGTTCCTGGACGAGTGGCTTCTTCGGGCACCAGGTAAGGGTCCCATAGGCTTCTATCCTCAACGTAGAAAGTGATTTCCACTCAGGACCTCAGAACGGTGGGCGATCTGGTAGATCTCCAAAGGAAAGCACCCATTACATTTAACCAAGCTTGCATTAAATTTAACTTCGTTGCGGCCCATATCTTCCATTTTCTACAACTCCATAGCTATACTATCACGGTGGCTAGACAACGATACCATACTAGAGAAAATGACCAGCGCGCGGGGAACCCGGGGCCATGTCTTGAGCTTTTATAAACTCCTTAACATACCACTTAAATACGAGACCAGGAGGGGTGTCTTGGTGCGGTGGGCGGAGGACCTGCCCCACATGACGGTGGAGGATATGCTGGAAGCTACGCTAAAAGCATCCAAACATATTGCCACTTACTGGGAGATGGCCTTGATGATCTTGCAGCGGGGATACCTATTTCCAAGTCGCAATTATCTCATTGGGGGTGGCGCATTACAATCCTGCTCCAGGTCTAGGGAGGGCATGGCGAACCTATATCATTGCTTTTGGTCTTGCCCGATCAGCCAAATATTTTGGAATCGCATTCATCGATTTGTAACCACAAATACCAACCTTTCCGCACCTCTGACCCCTGAATGGGCCCTCTTCAGCACATTACGGGACACAGAACAGAGAATTCCGCGTCACACTAAACACCTAGTCTTCTGCATATCAGCGGCGGCACGGAAAACTATTCTCAAAACCTAGACAGGCCCCACCACTCCCTTATTGCATATCTTCCTGGAAAAACTGACATATCTACTACGAATGGATTGGGTGGAAGCCTCTCTCCAAAAAGAAGATAGTGGAGAAATTATTTTTAACATGGCAGCCCGTAATTGACATACTCCCAAATCACATACGAACATGCATCAGATCGTGTTTCAGTTCCACCACTTGGTACCTTGGACAGGCAAGCGGCGGTGCACCTGAGAATCACTCATGACTTTCCACCCCTTCTTCATAAAGAGATATTAAATTCCTGCATGGGGGCGATGGTGGCCCCACGTGTCTTCAATCTCTCATCCTTCCCCTTTCCTCCCTCTCTACCTAGTGTGTGTTCGTTAATTACTGGTTTGTGATCGTTGTAGTCAGTAAACATATCGCCTAACCAGGTTCCAGTTAAACGAATCCGCAACCCAGGCTCATATCCGGATTTCTCGGATCGCTGAATAACGTTCTCAAATCTCAACATAGGATGGACAATCCGCGTTAGATACCTCGTTGCAACTACCTCGAACCATTGCCTGAGGACTCCCCCCAGCACGGTTGCTGGAAGTATGTTTTACATGTTCAAATCTGGACTCTATTTTTCCAATTCCTAGATTATATGGACTTCAAATAAGTTACTTGAACAAGTTTGTTACCTGATTTTTCCAACTCTGTCTTTATCCCTGCCCGACCTCCCCCACCCCACCCCCCCCCACTCCTCCACCCACCCCCCTTCCTTGTTCGGAATGTTTGTTGAAAAAATTAAAAAGGTTAATAAAAACAAATTTAAAAAAAATAGCGATTTCCAAATTCCAACAGCTCATTCTGGCTGTCATATGTAAGGACTTGATTTATCTGGGTCATCTCCGTCATTTTCTTTACATTTTGCATCATGTTGGGTGATGATTTTTGGGGCTTTAGAACCAACTACCAGTTTTCCATACAGTTTTGATCTCACCATAAGTCGCCCTGAAACCAATTAATATCAGATGTTGAGGGACCACTGTATCTTGCAACTCAAAAGTCCTTGTGCAATTAGCTTTGCTCTTCAGAATTTCAGAGATTTTTCAGCATTTAACTTGCATTTTTTCTCTTATGCTTATAGCATCCGCAACTCCAACAACCAGCAAGTTAATAAGCTAATGCAAACTGAAGAGAGCAGTGGAGATGGAGCGGTCCTCACCAATGAAGATGGGATGTATCGGGCATATGACAATGAAGAAGATGGGGTGTGCTACAGCTACAGTTTCTTCCACTTCTTCCTTTTTCTTGCTTCCCTCTACATTATGATGACTCTGACAAATTGGTATTTGTAAGTGCAGACATTTTACTTTTCAAATATTTTATTATGTTACAGTTTGTGCATTTTCTGCCACATGATTTGTTAACTTATATTTGTAACTTTCTTAATAAGTATGGGGTTTGTAGAGCTACACATATACCAAAAACACCATTTAGGTATACTGGTCAATTTCTGTGACTTAAATTTATATCTAAACAGAATTCCTACTTCAGTATATGCATCGATTCTGCAAATCCCACTCGGAGATCGATGGAGGGAAACACAGTGAGGTTTAATGATACCGTAATGTTGGCCATATGAGAGCTAAAGGTGTTATTATCAGAAAGATTTATCATGGAGGAATTCCTACACAGTATTGAAGGAGCTTATTTGTTCGACTTTTAATATACATAGTCAAGTCACATTATTATGACCACCCGCTAACATCTAGAGTAACTGCTGTGTACAGCAAAGACCATAGCTAGACAAGCTGGGAGTGACTCAATAAGGTCCTGGTAAGTTGTCAAAGGTATCTGGAGTCATGCTGATTGCAGTGCATCCCACTGCTGCTGGAGTGTGCATAAGGGCGGATCCATAGAGCCAACATGATGATGAGGTAGTTGCACAATATGTCAATTAGCTTCAAGTCTGGGGAAATAGGGAGCCACGGTAGCACTTGGATGACTTTGCCATGCTGTTTCGTCCGATGTAGGACATTTCTAGCCATGTGTTTATCGTATTGTCTTGCTGAAACGTTCCATCCACCCCATGGCATGACCCATGGGAGGATAATCAGCATCTATGGGTGTCTTTGACTTGCACGAATGGATTCATACCTTAATTGGTTGAGTCTGCCTCCTACATGGATGAATGGGCCCAGAGAATACCACAATAACATTCCCCAGATGCTGCCACTGCCAGATTGTGTTCTTCCAGCAATGGTTGCAGGGTGTTTGTTCTTTGATGTGTCTCGTCTGACAAACCAATGTCTTTCCTTTCATTGAAGCAGAAGAAGTGACTCGTCTGAGAGAGCAACCCTTTAACAATTAGTGGCGGTTCAGTTCCAATACTGCCTTGAAAATTGAAGCCTTTTCTGTCAATGGAACTTCATTAGCAGAGGAGCACTGACCATCCGTCTGCTTCAAAGCCCCATACATAGTAGGGTTCACTGAACTGCTGTTTTAGACGCATAATTGGTAGTCTTCTGGTTCATTTTTCCAGTGAACTTCCTCAATGTAGCGTGTTGTGCACCACTGTAGCCAACTTTCACCTCTCGCGGCAATGGCACGTGGTGTTCCTGAGTTTCCATTGATTGCTTATTCGCAATGGTGCTCTTTGTCTACTCACGATACTTTTAACACAGCAGCATGCGAACAATTCACAATCCTACGCAGTTTTAGAAATACTACCACTTATAGCCAGAAAGCCAATAATTATTCATTTTTGCAACTGTGATAAATTGCCCCTTAGACTTCTGACAGCATTGAGGGATATGCATGCAGACAGACTATTGCACACTCTGTATCCACGAAACCAGCTCACGACACATAACTTCCTTCATGACCTGTGCACTGCTGACATTGAAACTAGGAAGTGGCCATAATTAAGTGACATGACTGTGTGTATAATATCTGTTAAAAGTCTCGCAAGGCTGGTTTGTTCGGGTGTCACCAGAGTAATGAGCCATGTCATAGTATCATGTGCAAACTGTGTGCAAACACAGGACTCTCAGTCTGAGCTTGATACATTTTGGGCATGGATTGATGTTATTACATCTGTAATTTTCAAAGGTGTGTGTATGGAGGCAACCAAAATCAAGCAGCGGGCACCTGTTCACACTATTTATTAAATCAGAAATAAAAAATGGTGGAGGGCATGTAACCAAATGTTTTGCACTTTAGTTTATACATATAGTTTACAGTAGATTGACTTACTGCTTGGTTGAATTATCTTAATTGCTTGAATTATCTTATCTTTACCGATTAGTAAACATTTTACCATCAGTTGAAGATAAGATAATTCAAAGGTGATGTTTATTAAATTGGTGGAAAAGCCATTCTCTGTGTGGGCTTTGTCACAGATGTGACTGAATAGGACATTTGACAGGGCCTTCATCCAATCCTGAGTGATTTAGTTATACACTCGTAGCTTTCCTTGTTAGTACAATTTCTAAACTTTTATTTCTGGTTTAACAATATATTGTTTTCTCTGTATTCCCAGGCCAGGACAATCCGATCAATCCCTGACCAGTCCTTGGTCAGCTGTGTGGGTGAAGATTTCGTCTAGCTGGGTTGGTCTCCTTCTTTACCTATGGACATTGGTTGCCCCCTTGATTTTTTCTGATCGGGACTTTAACTAATCCGGGGACTCCTATCTCATGTTTTGCTTTTTTGAAAGATTTGCTGTACGAATTTTTTATTTCCTTTTAGCTGACACAGGACTTCACATCTAATATAAATACATATAATTTTATATTTTATATTAGATGTGAAGTCCTGTGTCAGCTAAAAGATTTCAAAAAAAAACATATATATATATATATATAATATATATATATATATATATATATATATATATATATATATATATATATATATATATTTTATATATATATATATATAATATATATATATATATAATATGCAATGCGCCTTAGCATGTCCTGTGTTGGTTTGTAACCAAAATACTGCCACTATGTGGTTGGATGAGCACATGACATGCTAAAGCATTTATATAGGTGGGACACTTAAGGACGTAGAGGATACTGTTAGCCCGCACTCATCATCCAAGCGGTGGAGGGTGAGGGATAACAATGCCGCGGCATCCACTCAAAAGTGTAGTGGAGAGAGGCTCCTGCTACACTTGCAGTCAGTGCCCACATCAAAGCTCTGTATAGGAATGTACAGTGTGATGTGGGTAGTACCAAGCAGAAGATCAGTTACAGCCATCTTATTCAAACTCGGTACACTGTGCCCTGTACTCGGTAGTATAGCGGATATATATAGATTGCAGTTGTCCAGGGACAACAAGAACTCTATTACAAACTCCATCCTAGGACTGAGTAGCTACTGGTACATTAAAAGTGCTGAATGTATGAGTCTGTTTAAGCATTCATGTTGACCTGATACAATATGTTTTAACATAGCACATTGCTACGTATCAGGACACAAAATCTGATGACCTATATACTGAATTCTAGCAGTTTATTGCACATAACTTGTAGGGAAGCTATTTTCACTAGGACTTTTATAAAATAGTGCCTTAAACATTATTCACCCAAATCTGTATGAGTTCTATATTTTGAAAGATTGTACTATGCAAATGAGTCTTCAGTAGTAAAAGTGATTCTCAGCTATTAGGCGAAGTCTGCACAGCAAATGTTAAAATGGCGTCCAAAATCTGATGGCATTTTAACATTGCTGGACCGCGGTTTTTGGCGCAGATTTGTGCTAAAACTGTGGTCTGTTTTCGAATTTGCCATCAGCCCCGTACATTCAATGTATGGGGCTGACGGCAAATACGGGTGGAATATCCAGCATGTTTTAAAACCGATCCAAATAATCTGCCGAAAATCCGATGGTATTACCATGCTGTGCAGACCTAGCCTTAACCTTTTCATTAGAAGAGCTTTAATTGAAATCATGGACTGAAAAGCACAATAGGACGGGTCATCCCAAGGAAGAGATGCTCTGTGGCCAAAAGGTGAGGATCGTAGATAAACGATTCCCCCTATTAACTCAGACTTCTGGGATACATGAAATGGGTATTCTGCACCAGACAAGCCATGTGTCACTGTAGGCGGTTATTAGAGTCCTGTAGCAGGCCTTTGCTGTGACCAGAGTGGACATCTAGATTTGTGAATGCTATGACTAGATCTTTTATGTAACACAACTTGTATATTGATTATTGTCATTTTTAAGACAGAGCTCTCCTGCTTTGTATTTTCATATGTAAAAATTTTTTGTATGATAGATATTCCGTTTGATGCCTGTTACACTATGAATAAAATGTTTAACATCTAATGCATGGCATGTGTTTTACTTTCTCTCTGTCCAAACCAGCTTGCTATATTAGATCTTTAAACCTTTGTATATCTGGACAATATTCCTAAACATGTATTACTATGCATTCCAGTATGTCTAATGTTTCTATATTATGTAAATACAGAAAGCCGTTCACTCCTCTCAGTACCACTAGGGTGCGGTAAAGGGCAGGTAATCACACCAGTGTTCTAGTCCTACATGGGCTGTATGGAATGTGACAAACAGATGGCAGCAGTGATAACACCACAGCATGCAGAGAGTGGCAGTCATTCCAGGTCAGTCCTCTGAGGTGTGAAGAGACAAAGGCGCAATGGAGAGGGCTGACTTTTCCACCAGATGATTTTTTTACCCTGTACACTGCATACATAGATTATATACCTGCACCTTCTAGAATATTTTTCTTCACGGATAAGACGTTTGATCTCTGTACAGTAAAGAGACAGCAAAGGAATGACGTACAAGACATTCTGTTCTATATAGTGAGCAGTGTATGTTGAGGAGTTATAGGATATAAGTAACTGAATTCTTGCCTTTCTATTGCTTTACGATCAGACTCTAACAATGCAGCTTAAAGGGGTGTTCCCACCATAGACTTCGATGACATGTCAATAGAATATGGTGTCAGTCTAGTAGGTGTGGGTCTCGGAGGTGAACGGGAATAGGCCCCTGAAAGTTATGGCTCAGTATAGAGAGCCAGTCGAACTTGCACACAACTATCCATTCTGTTCCATGAGAGTAATAAGTATAGCTGAACACAGCGCTCGGAACTCCCATAGAACAGAATGGAGAGTTGTGCACAAGCATTCAAAGCCATAAGTTTCGGGGGGAGGAGCACCTTTGGGACTTTTGCTTATCAGACTTTGATGGCATATCCTACTGATATGTTATCAAAATCTATGGCGGGAAACCCCTTAAGGGTATGTTCACACCGCGTTTTGAATACGTTTTTCGGATCCCTTAAGGGTATGTTCACACCGCGTTTTGAATACGTTTTTCGGATCCCTTAAGGGTATGTTCACACCGCGTTTTGAATACGTTTTTCGGATCCCTTAAGGGTATGTTCACACCGCGTTTTAAATACGTTTTTCGGATCCGAAAAAGCACTGTGTAAAATGCATCCAACACGCAGGTATGTGTTTGGATGCAGCAGAAACGCACCGTATAGTCTTAAATAGGATGTCAGCTGCGTCAAACGGATCAAGTATTGACATATCAATTCTTTGAATGGATCCCAAAGACGCCTCAGAAAGACGCATGTAAAACGCGCATCAGTGATCACTTGTCTGAACACGATGCGTGTTTTACACTGAAAGCAATCACACTGCACATTGTTAGATGCGGGTTTGGGTCTGTTTAGGGTCCAAACATGCATCTAAGAAACGGCGTGTGAACATCCCCTAAGTGTGTGGCCAGTTTTCAGAGATGGCCATGTCCTATGGGTAAATGTGGTTGCTTTAGTCTCTGACATTCCTAAATGTAGTAGTCATTCTTCATACTGTTAATGCTAATAAGGCTTAGTGAATCATCAGCCTTCTGAATCAGTTACACAATACGATCTTTTACTACCCTGTCTTGTAGTCATCGGAAACAACAATTACGAAGAACTGATTCATACATTCCTTATACCTACTCAGGTTAATAGCACACTTGCATCTTCAGATAATAATAAGAAATATGTATATATAATATTGCACTCTCACATAAAATGTCACCTTGACGTATGGCTCAGTACTGATGTGAGCAGGGCCTTTACAGGAGGATGTAACAAATGATGAGCTGTCTGCAAAATCTTGTACGGCCCTATTTATTACAATGTACATGTCAATACCTATGGTGGAAATGGCTGAAAGAATAAGACATAACTCTAGGTTACCAACCATAGAGGGGTAGAGGGATAGGTATAACACATGGTCGGACAACACACAGCGCGTCTTTATAGACTTGTGACCAGGAAGATGCACTGGCTGCCTTACAGCTTTGTACATCAAATGATAGCACATTTTTAATCAAGATTTCTTGCAAATTTGTTGGTTTTATTGAGGAAGTGCATTTGGGCACACATTTACTAAGCCAATTTTCATTGTGTTTAAAAAAGGTGCATAAAGGTGATGTGCATAACTTAAAAGATTTAGTGATTTCACGAAATCTGAAACGTGACAAGTGCATCTGGCCTCCAAGGAGAAGTAAGGGTATGTTCACACGGCATCTTGGATGCATCCAAAAACGTAGCACAACGTGTGGTAGGTTTTTGGATACGTTTTCTGGACTGCAAAAACATATCACTATTGTTCCTATGGGCTTTTCAATGCATAAAACGGATTAAGAATTGACGTCAATTCTTTGAACGCATCCGTTTCAAGCAATGCTAAAAGGTATGTAACATATGTATCGTCTGATCTCCAATACGTATTTTCCATTGAAATCAATGTAGTCACACTTGAACATTGTTAACTATGTTTTGGGGGGGTCTGTTTTTTTGGTACGTAAAAGAAACCCAAAAACGTATTTAATAAACCCCGTGTGAACATATCCTAAGGCCATGTTCACACGGCCTAAAATGGGACGTATTTCAGTCCGTAATTACGCGCCGGAGTGCGCAAATTACGGCTGGAATATGTCCCAGTCATTATGGTAATCCACAGATCTCATAGAGAATTATGGATTACGTCTCCTCTCCCTGCTCAGTAAATACGCCGAGGGGGAAGATGAGTGACGTGAGTTACCAGCGGCGTATACGCGCAGCTGGTAATGCATGTCTATGGGCCGGCGAGGTGCCGCCCCCCCGCTCCCGTCCCCACGGAGTAATTGCGGGGCGTAATTACGCCCTGCAAATAAGCCATGTGAACATAGCCTAAGAGGTAACTCTTTTTCACCGCAGTGATTTTTGTTTAAGTGACATTTGTTTTTGACTCCCTGCCTTCGGAGAATCATAATACTTTTTCTGTCTACATACACGAATGCAGACTTGTCTTTTGCGGGAAAAGCTGCACTTTTTCACATAATTTACTTAGAAGCTGCAAAAATTCTTGAGGAGGGTGTAATAAAACACACAATTGCACTATTGTTTTTTTTGGGGGGGGGCAGAGTTCAATTTTATAAAGTTCACTGTCTGGTATAAATTATTATCTGCATTCTGCACAGTGGTGCGATTTTGGTGATACAAAATTTTTAGTGTTTATGATTTAGTACTTTAACTTTGCAGCGCTTTTTTGCTTTTCATCTGTATTTCGATCTGCTGTAATGTTTACATCTATAGAGCTGAGCGAGCGCTTGTTTTTTGGGGGCTAAAGTGCAGTTTTTATTGGTATCATGTTTGGATACATGCAACTTTTTGTTCTTTTTATTGTTTTTCGGGGATGTAAAATGAATGCTATTACGGCACTGAGCTTTTTTTTTTTTTTTTTTTGGCGACCCTGCTAATCATACGGGATATATAATGTTATATTGAAACAGATCAGACCAGTTATGTTAAATTCTCTTTGCTATTGATAAAATGGCAAAAAGTTTGGAAATTTGAACTTTTTATTTACTTTTGTTTTAAAAACTTTTTTTTTTTTTTTACTGTACACTTGCACAGTTGTTTTGTGACACCAGCAAAAGTGAATCCACAGCGAAGGAAAAGTAAACTACAGCGCAGATATTTCACACCACAGATTGTTAGTCGGTGCAGAATATGTTCATTCTTTTGAGAGGATCTCGCCAAATCCTCCTCTGGGAGGAGTGACGTGGGCTAGCCCCATTGTTATGGGTCTAACCCGTGTCCAAATAAGAGGCAAATACCCCCTCTATAAAGTAAAAATCCTTGGCAGAAATCCAAGGTATCAATTTTCTGCCATGGATTACATACTGGATTTTTTTTTCGATTTGAAATTTTCCTGTGTGTAAAATTACTCTAAGGCCTCGTTCACACGGCTTATTTCCGAACGTATTTATGGTCGGATTTCCGATCATAAATACGTTCCGAAATCAGTTTGAAATAAGTAAGAGGCCATTTAATAATGCTTTTAATGGGAAATACGTGTCGTTCAGACGACAAGTATTTCTGTGCCGTATCGCCGCAGCGGATTTGCGGCCGCAATACGGCCGGAAAAACAATGTGCATGTCAATTATTGGGCCGGATTTCGCGACTGTTTCACCCCATATAATGAATGGGGTTTGTAAATCCTTTGCGAAATACTTGTCCCACTTAGTGACACTTATTTTCAACTGATTTTCAACTGATTTCGGAACGTATTTACGATCGGAAATCCGACGTAAATACGTTTTGAAACAAGCCATGTGAATATCGCCTAAGGGTATGTCCATGTAATGTATTTTGACACAGATTCCATGTCAAAACCCAGTTGCAATCTGTGTCCCATGTTATAAATGGTTGTTCGGATTGATTCCTCACCAAAAATACCACCATGAGGGCCATCCGGTTCTATAAACTGAAATTCACATCCTACTGTGGGTAAAGAAAGAGAACGCTTTAGTTTACTGAAATAGGAAACTCTACATCTCAACCTGGAGACACCATCTTAGGCTAGGTTCACATCAAGTTTGATCATGCTCCAAAATGTGTACATTATAATGTATACGCTAAGCGGATTGCAAATGTACACTGTGTTGAGCAGACTTTTGACGTCCATATATATATTTTTTTCTCAACCGAGCCTCTCTTTTGACTGTCACCCGTTTTTCCCTACAATTTGATTGGGTAGGTTTGTTTATATTTTTGTGATGGACATAATGTGGGCACATACACTAGTATATGTTTTCCATTGGCAAAACATATATACTGTATGTATACATTTTTGTACAACTTGAAAAGACACAGCCCCTGCTTCAATCTGTTTATAAAAAAAAAAACAACGGACAGGCGATGTAAGATCATGACAGGGATGCCAAAGACATAGGGCGACATATCCCATTAGGGCCACGCCATTTTTTGGTGTATTTTGCGGCAAAAAACTGTTTGCTCTATTTTCTATATAAATGAACTGTAGTACACCAAAGCTAGATGCATTATACTGTATGCCAGGCTTGACATATTTGAATGCTCCTAAAGTAGGTGCAACAAATATGCCAGCAATGATATGCTATGCGCCTAGATGTTACTATGCAAGGTATACCACAGGCCAGATTTTTTACAGGTTCATCATTCATGACGTTTTGCCATAAATACTGGGGAGCAGAGGATGTCAGTATTTTGCGCTGGACACCAGAAATGTGCTGCTCAGCCCATCCAATCGAATAGTAGAGGCATCATATGTGTGGTTCACCATGCTGGCTTACCACCTAACTGCATAAGTGTCACCCTTTTCTATCACTTTATCTTAATGCAATTATAATACCAGCAACCACACCCTCAGACATAGGTGTGTGTGGTTGTCTTATCTCCCCATTTATTATACTGTGGCTTTTCTCCATACTGGTATAAACTGGTTCTTATCCAATGTGCAGTTTTTTTAAAATAAGCAATTGCTCCCTTATGGATAGTAGGCAGAAAAGTGGTTTATCAGTATTTTTCATTTCAGCAATCTCCCCTGTATAATACTGTGACTTTTCTGCATACATGTGTGATCCGATACTTACCCAATGCTAATGTGCAGTTTTTTTTTGCCCTTCTCATGTATAGTAGACATGCGAGTGGTTGCTTATTACCGTATAAGCCGAGTTTTTCAGCACAAAAAATGTGCTGAAAAATCCTCCCTCGGCTTATACGCGAGTCACTGTCGGCGCTCAGGCGCTGCGATGGCCCGTGCGCCGACAGGGACGCTTCAGTTATATGCGGCTCCACAGGGAGCGCATATAACTGAAAGGCGAGTGAGCGCCCAGTGTCCGGACGCTGCGGTGGTACCGGCACTGTCCGCGATCCCTTCACCTATATGCGACTCCTCCGGAGCGCATATAGGTGAAGGGATACCTCTGCGGGGCAGAGAGCGAGCGCTCCCTGCTCCGCAGTGGACTCCGGACGGCTGCAGACTCGCGGCTGTCCGGAGTTTCCAGCACAGGCAGTGTGTCATCACGCTGCGTGCGCGGCTTGATGACATCACCCGCCTGTGCCGCGAAGAGGAAGGAGAGCGCGCGGGAGGCCGGACAGCGAGGAGGCAGAGCAGCGGGGAGCCAGGTAAGTGGTTTTTTTTTGTTTTTTTAAACTTCCTATACCTGCCTACAGCTGCCTATACTTGCCTAGAGCCGGCCCTATACCTGCCCTACAGCTGCCTATACCTGCCTACAGCTGTCTATACCTGCCTACAGCTGCCTACAGCCGGCCCTACAGCTGCCTACAGCCGGCCCTACAGCTGCCTAGACCTGCCTACAGCCGGCTCTATACCTGCCTACAGCCGGCTCTATACCTGCCTACAGCCGGCTCTATACCTGCCTACAGCCGGCTCTATACCTGCCTACAGCCGGCTCTATACCTGCCTACAGCTGCCTACAGCCGGCTCTATACCTGCCTACAGCTGCCTATACCGGCTCTATACCTGCCTACAGCCGGCCCTGTACCTGCCTATGGGGCCATATACCTGCCTATAATCTGCTTATGGGGGACATATAACTGCCTATTACATGCCTAGGTGGCCATATACGTGCTTTTGGGACATATACCTGCCTATACCTGCATATAGGGCCATAAAACTGCCTATAATTGCCTATGGGGGACTTTAAAACTGCCTATGTTTTTTTAAATTGGGAATCTATTTTTTTTTAAAATTTACCTTTACCCCGGCATTTTCTACCCTAGGCTTTTTACCGAGTCAATAAGTTTTCCCCCCGTTTTTTGGGGGCAAAAGAGGTGCCTGGGTTTAAACCCTGGGTTTGGCTTAAAACTCGAGAAATATACGGAAAGTTTTTGCATTTGTGCAACCCCCCCTTTGATGATATTGGGCTTTTCGGGCATGTGGTGTGGGGGGTACTATACCAATGGGGCACTTTACAAAACCAATTGCCCCCCTAAAGGGATATTTAAAGAAATTGTACAACATCAATTGATTGTAAGTCAGAAAAGGTGTCCCCACACTTAACTGTATATTTGCCCCCCTTTCATAAGCCAAAATTTATAAGCAAGGAAAATTTAATAATCCCCCCCCTTTCATGGATGGAAAAACATGTGAGTAGATTTTTTAAATTTTTTTGTACCCTATCCCCCCTTTGTAGGGATTGTGTTTTTTTCCTGCATTTTGGGTAAACCCTGGGTTACCAATTTGCAGTTTTTTTTTTACAAAGGCATTTCCCCTGCAGGCATAAAGGGTTGAGGGGGTTGGGGTTATCAGTATTTTTAAATTTGTGCACCCGTCCCTTTATTTATTTTTATTTTTCCCTACATACTAAATTAAACTGGCACTTATTCAATGGGCAGTTTTTTTACAAACATTTTGCCACCCGAAATCATAGAAAGAAATATGTTTGGGTTTTCTGGGAATTTTTGCACTTGTGCAGTCAGCCCTTGTATGATATTGTGGCTTTTCTACATAGTGGTGTGAACTGTTTCTTATTCAATGTGCAGTTTTTTTTATTGGGCATTTTCCCACAAAATGCATTTCACACGGTTTAAATTTTGGGGAGGGTTTTTCCCACCCCAAAAACCGGGCACATAATCAGCTAAAAACCCCCCCGTCTTTAAACGGAAATCCACAGTTCTCAAAAGATCTTTTGGATTCCGTCCCCCGGACGGGGAAAAGGACGTAAATTTAACCCCCCGGGGGATACGCGCCGTGGATAATGAATGTCTATGGGGCCGGTGAGGCGCCGCCACGCCCCCCACCCTCCCCCTCCTCTGTAATTGCAGGCTAAATCTGTCCCCGCCAAAAAACTTGGATAAGTTTGGTAAACCCTTCCCTTTAAAATTTAGTAGTATAGTAGGTGTGGGAGAAATTGTTTATCAGTAACCTGCACACTGGGGCTTTTACATGTAGCACTTAAAGGAGTTGTCTCATTACGGCTTTCGGGCCTGTCTTTGCCCCTGGTAAGTTGAACGAGGGGGGGTTTTTCTTGGGTCTTTTCTTTTTCGCTCCCTCCCCCCCCCTCCCCTCAGCACACAGGCAGCTACGTACTTCTATACGGGGGGAGGGGGTTTTGCTCTCAGATTTCCCCCCCTGTTTTTGCCCCCCTAGGTCTTTTGCAGGAGAGGGCTGATCTAGGAGTGTAAAAGGGGGAAATATGAAGTTTGGTGGTTTAATAGGGGCAGAGGGGTTTGCATGTTTTCCCCAATATCCCCGCTTAGCTTACGGGTCCCACACTCCACAAAAACCCAAGGGGAATTTGTTACTATACTCAGGATGTCTCACAATACGGAAAGAAAAAAAGAAATTCACATCCCCCTTGATCTGTATAGTATTAGTATAGTCACAGTTCCAAAAAACAAATAAATAAATTAAAATTTTTAACAACAGGGCCCAACTGCTGTCCATCTATCTTTGTGGGAAGCGGGAGGAAGCGGGCACACAGGGTTAATCCAAGCAGCATGGACCCCAGACGCCAGTCCCCCTCCCCCCCCCCCCCCCACTACAAAGCATTCTGGCGGGGGGGGCTCTCTCCCTCCGACCTGTTTTCAAAGGGGGATGAGTCTTCAACCTGACAGCCAGAAGAAAAGGGAACAACATGTGGGGTTTACTATGGGAAACTGAGAACTGATTAGAAATACTAACGGGGCAAAGCTCAAAATCAGTGGGACTTTGTAATAACATAAAAAGGGCAAAGCCCCTTGTTTTTAAAGATTTTTTAAATTTAAAAACCCCCAATCATTGTAGCGAGACAACCCCTTTAAGGCTTGTATTGTCTTAAGAATGTTGTCCTAGTGTTGGGAGACTGGCTGTGTTTCTAACTCCTCTCCATTACTGCTTCATCCAGCAGAGAAGTTACCTCACACTGCACAGAATAATGGCGGGGAAAAACCCCCTCCCGTTTTTGGCAGCGGGGTGCCTTTTCAATTTAGGGGCCCGCTATTCCCATGGCTCGGTGGGAGGGTTTCCCCCGGGAACCCACGCCTTTTCTAAAGAAATTTAAAGGGGAAATTCCCTTTTTTTCTGCCTGCAACTGACTTTCTATAAATTTTCCCCTGTCGGTAAAAATTGAGGGTTTTAAAAATCCCTCAGGTTTAAAGGAAAGGGGGCATGGGGCAAAGGGAAAAAAAATTTTATTAAAAGGTCGTTTACGGGGGTGACTGGAAAAAAGGGTCCCACAGACACGACCCGTCTTGACCTTATGAAAACAAGCGAGCTTCCCCTTCACAACAAATGGGCGCGACCTAGCACCCACTCCGCGAAACCCGAACTGAGCAAAAAATACCCTTTTTACACGAGGAGGTATTTGCTTTTTCCCCTTCCCTTTCCCGGGCGCTCCAAAACCCTGACTTTTTTGCAGTGAGAATCCAAAATACTTTTTACATTTCACACAAAAGGCCTGCTTCGAGCCTCCCCGCCTATGCAGTGGGCGCGGCTTAACACTGGGTTACAGCAAATTTAAGGCGGGGTTTTAACCCCTTTTCCCCCCACAGGGGGTTGTTGGGGTTGGGGGGGGGGGGGGGGGGGGGGGGGGGGGGGGGGGGGGGGGGGGGGGGGGGGGGGGGGGGGGGGGGGGGGGGGGGGGGGGGGGGGGGGGGGGGGTGGGGGGGGGGTGGGGGGGGGGGGGGGGGGGGGGGGAGGGGGCAGCGGGGGGGGGGTTTTAAGGGGCCGGTTTTCCCCCGGGGTGAAGTGGGTTATGTGAAAGAGGGCGAAAAATTTAGCCCGGCTCATACACAAAACTGCCCGGGGGTGCCCGGGGAAAAGACTCCGCGAGCCTGACTTAAACGATCGCAGGGGTAGATATGAAACATTTTGCGGGGGAGTTCAGCCTGACAGGGCCTGTGACACCGCTGTGTGCTCTCATGCACGGCACCCAGCTGGAGCTGTCATGTGCCTGGGCTTGTATGCAGTGCTTTCTAATGGATAGCCCCTGTCATTCTCCTAATGCTTGACGCTGTTTACTAGTGGCACTCGCCAAGCATTGTGCCACCCCAGCTGCCACACATGGCACATGCTTGATATGAGCACCTACCGCAGACTTCGTACCATTCACATGTAGTGTTTGTTGTGACCCCGGCAGTTAAACATGAGGCCCAAGGGTGTCATTAGAAATCCATTGTTATGAAAACCAACTTCAGCCCCTTGGGGTTGGATCGGAAAGGGGTTTTTGTATACATGTCACCTTTCTACACTACTGTCTATATATTGGCATCCCAAAATATCTAGTGCACCTCTGAGGTGCCAGGTGGAGAGCCCTGATCCTAAATTGTCCACGGCATAGACTCGGTGAGGTGCAGGGAACCAGCCTGAGGTGATGTGTTCCTTGTCTCTCCTTGATATAGCCATAATCTGTACTGCGCTGTGGTATGTGATGGCGCTATATATAAACTCTCTGTAGCATAGACCAGCCTGAGGTGATGTGCTCATTGTTATCTGCTGGATATAGGTATTAGATGATGGGTAATCTGTACTGCGCTGTGGTATATGATGGCGCTATATATAAACTCTCTGTAGCATAGACCAGCCTGAGGTGATGTGCTTCTTGTTATCTGCTGGATATAGCCATTGGGGAAGGGAAAAAAAAGGAAAACCCGTACTGCCTGGGGGGTAATGATGGCGCTATATATAAACTCTCTGTAACCTTGGGCCAGCCGAGGTGATGTGCCCCCTTGTTATCTCTGGATATAGCCATTGGAAAAGGGGAATCTGTACGCCTGGGGTAATATGGGCTATATATAAACTCTCTGAGCATAGACCACCTAGGTGATTCTTCTTGTTATCTCGGTATAGGTATTAGAGATGGTAATGTACTGCCTGTGGTATATGAGGCGCAAAATACAATTCCTAAGCTTTGGGTCATGAGGGCGGGAAACCAGCCTGAGGTATGGCCCTTGTTATCGCTGGATATAGGTATTAAAGAGGGGGTAATCGTACTCGCTGGGGTATAGATCGCTAAAATTAAACTCTCTGTACAAGACCAGCCGAGGTGATGTGCTCCTTGTTATCTGCTGGATATAGGTGTTAGATGATGGGTAATCTGTGCTGCGCTGTGGTATATGATGGAGCTATATATAAATTCTCCACAGCATAAAGTCAGTGAAGTGCAGGGATCCAGCCTGAGATGATATGCTCCTTGTTATCTGCTGGATATAGGTATTAGATGATGGGTAATCTGACCGTGGGGGTAATGATGGCGCATATCAAGTTCTCTTAGCTTGGGTCATGAGGTGCGGGGAAACCACCGGGGTGATTCCCTTGTTATCTGCTGATATAAGTTAAATGGGGAAAATCTGCACTTCCTGTGGTATTGACGGCGATATATAAATTTGTTCTGCATAAAGTCGGGGGAAGTGCAAAAACCAGCCTGGGGTAAGTGCTCCCTGTTACACGGGAATACATAAAGATGGGTAATCGTACGCGCTGTTATATGATGGGCTTATAAAACCTCTCTACAAAGCCCCCTGTATTTCGGAACCACCTGGGGGCCCCCTGTACTGCTGGATACACCCCATTGGATGGGGGGTAATCTGGGGGGAGGGGTTAAATATGGAGCTATATATAAATTCCCCAACATAGAATGTAAAGTGCAGGGATCCACCTAATTATCCCTTTTTAAACGCTGGTACAGCCATTGGTGAGGGAAATCGTACTGCACGTTATTAGGGCTATATAAAATTTCTATAGATAACTCGATGGGTGCAGGAAAACCACCCTGGGGTCCCCTTATTATCCCGGTAAAGTATTAGATGGGTAATCTGTTCAGCGCTGTGGTATATGACGGCGCTAAAAAAAACCTATAATAGTCATGAGGTGCAGGGAACCACCGGGGTGATGTGCCCTTTTTATTTTCTGGAATGGGTGTTGATAGGGTAACTGCACTGCACTGGGGTTAAATGAGGGCCTAATATAAATTCCCACGGCATAAATCGGAATGCAAGAACCACCTGGGGTGAGGCTCCTTGTAATCGCTTGATATAGCCAAAAACTTACGCGCGGGGTAGTGATGGCCCAAAATAAAAAATGCCTATAGCAAGATAAATGAGGGCAGGGACCCAGCCTGGGGTATGTGCTCATTTTATCTGCGGGAATCCCATTGGATGTGGAATTTTACTGCGCTGTGATATACAGGTGCATATAAAAATTGCCCCAGGCATAAAGTCATGAGGTGCAGGAACCACCGAGGGATGTCCCCTTTGTAATCTGCTTGATATACCAAACTTACTGCGCTGGGGAAATGTGAGGCGCTTAAAAAAAGCTCTATAGCAAATAAATGAGGTGCAGGGACCCCCCCTAGTAGTGCTCATTGTTATCTCGGGATATAGCCATTGGATATGGGAAATCTTAGCCGTGAATACAGGGTGCTATATATAAATTCTCCACGGCATAAAGTCAGTGAAGTGCAAGGAACCAGCCTGAGGTGATGTGCTCCTTGTAATCTGCTTGATATAGCCATAATCTGTACTGCGCTGTGGTATGTGATGGTGCTATATATAAATGCTCTATAGCATAGAGTCAATGAGGTGCAGGGACCCAGCCTGAGGTGCCCTAAAACTGCGGAATAGCTTTAATGTGTAATCTGTTCTGCCTGGGTATATACGGCCATATAAAAATTCCTAAACATAGTATGAGGGCAGGGAACCCCTGGGGTGCTCTTTTATCTGCGGGATAAGTCATAGATGATTAGTAATCTGTACTGCACTGTGGTATATGACGGCGCTATGATAAAATTTCCCAGGGCATAAATTTAGTGAAGGAAAGGGAACCACCAGGTATGTGCTCCTTGTAATACTTGAAAAGCCAAATCGTACGCAAGGGGATTATGGCGCTATAATAAATGCTCTATCAAGAGTCAAGAGTGCAGGGACCCGCCGAAATAGGCTTGCTTTTTGTTATCGCGGATATACCCATTAGTTTTGGTTTCGTACTGCGCTATGGTATATGATGGTGCTATATATAAATTCTCTACGGCAAAAAGCATTTGGTGCGGGGGACCACCCTGAGGTGCCCCCGTTATCAGCGGGCTATAGTCATGATAGGGAACTGTACGCCTTGGTAATAGGGCGCTATATTCCCTACATAAGTCAGTGAAGTGAGAGAACCACCCGTTTCTCCTTGTTACTGCTGGGAAAGCCATTAGATGATGGGTAATCTGTACTGCTCTGTGGTATATGACGGCACTATATACAGAGTGGGGAAAATAACCATTTGATACACTGGCGATTTTGCAAGTTTTCCCACCTACAAATAATGGAGATGTCTATAATTTTTATCGTAGGTAAACCTCAACTGTGAGAGAGAGAGAATCTAAAAAAAAACCCAAAAATCACATTGTAAGATTTTAAATGATTAATTTGCTTTTTAAAATTAAATTAAGTTTTGATATCTCCAACCACAAGAACTCTGGCCCACGACTTTTATTTTTTTTTTTGAAAAGCCCCCCACTCTGCATTCATTACCTGTTTTAATTGCCCTGTTTGAACCTTTACCTGTTAAAAAGACACCTGTCCCACAATAAATCACACTCCAACCTCCCACATGCCCAAAACCCAAAGACTTCTAAGGACACCAGGAAAAATTGTAGAGGGAGGGGTTTTACAGAAAAAGCAAGCAGCTTGGGAGAAGGAAACAACTGTTGCCGCAATTTTTAAAGAAACACAAGATGATTTTTCACTCTCGGCGGGGGCTCCAGCAAAGCTCGCCCGGTGGGGAAAGGCTGGTAACACAAAATTTGAAAAGGAAAAATCGCGGAAATTTTCATATTGCTGGACCGTGCCACACTGTCATTCTTATTTTGGTGTCTGGTGCGCAAAAAAAAAAAAAAAAAAAAAAAAAGGTCAGGTTTTGGATTCCTGACTGTCAATCTTCCTGGAACTGGGGCTCCATGCAAATCTCTTTTCTGGGTGGGATGATTCTGAAAAGGCCCGGAAGGGGCCCAGAAATTCGGGGAGGATCGGAAATGACCTGAATAAAACCCGGACCACAGTCTCAATGATTACCGTTAGTAAACAACTAGCCCTCATGGATCAAAAAACCCCAGGGGACGCAAGGGCCCCCGCCAAGCCAGCATGTTCCAGGTCCATTTAAAGTTTCCAATTAACACCTATTATCCAGAGGAGGGACAAGAAGGGCCCTGTGGCAATGAACCAAAAAAGAACTTTTTGGTATCGACTCCCCTCACCATGTTTGAGGGAAAAGAAGATAGTACAAACCCCAGAACACCGTCCCCCGGAAGCATGGGGGGGGGGGGGAAACATTATACTCTGGGGTTTTTTTTTTGCAAAGGGGACAGACAACTGCACCGATGGGAAAAAGGGTGGAAGGGCCATGAATCGTGGTTTTGGCCAACAACCTCCTTCCCCATTAGGGGCAAAAAGATAGGTCGTGGTGGCTTTCACGGCAATAACCCGCAACACACATCCAGGTAACTAAGGGGGCTCCATAAGAAGCATTTCAAAGGGCCTGAGTGGCCTAGCCATCTCCACCTGAAGCCCAAAGGGAAAATCTTTGGGGGGACTGAAACTCTATGTACCCAGTGACTGCCTTAAAACCCTTTAAAGTTTTGGGAGATGATCTGTAGGAAAATTTGGGCCAAAATCCCTGCTGCAGTTGGGGCAAACTAACCTATGAAAATTGGGCAAGAAAAGGGTTTTCTGTACCAATTTTAAAGGCCCTTTTTTTTCAATTTTTAATTCAAACCCGCCCTATTTTTTAATTTTGTCTCTTAACATTGAATTTTGAAACCTACATAAACGTTACAAAACCTCTGCATTCTGTGAAAGGTGGAAAACTTGCAAAATCTCCATTTGTATGAAATACAGTTGGGTTTCCAAAATAAAAATTTGACACTGACACAATTTTTTTTTTTTAAACTTGGGTTTACTGAAACAAAATCAAGTTATAGTTATTTAATGGAGATGGTTTAAAGGGGTTTTTAGGATTTCCCAGCCCCTTAACTTTGGCCCCCCCTTTTTTTAAAGGCCAAAGTAATTGGAAAATTGACTCATACCCTGTTTCATGGGCAATTCCTTCGTTATGCCATTCTAAATTAAAACAAATACCCGGCCCTGGAGTGATTTAGAGTTGTGGTGCTTGAAATTGAAAGATATGCTGTGAAAAAAAAACATGCGGGTCAAAAAAAATTTCTCCAGGCAGTGAAACAAGCCAACCCCTTTAAACTGCGAAAACAGAAAAAAACCCCTCCGAGAAATTGCTAAAAATATTAGGGGTGGCAAATTTTACATTTTTTTACATTCCCGAGAAAAAGAGAAAAACGGGAACTCATCAATCCAAAAAGAAACCGGACGCCCCGGGGAAAAAAGGGGTGGGTATCGCAAATAATTTTCCCTGGTGAAAAAAACCCCCTTTTAACAGTTTCGGCGCTTTAAAAGACGTATGCCAGGGGCCGACCGCCGAAACCGGGGGTGGATCCTCTGTGATCACCGCAGGGAGGTGGGAGCTGGAAAGGGCCACAAACCCGGGTGGAGTCAAGGGGCCCCCGGTCTTCCCCAACCCCCCCGCAAAGCGGGGTTGGAAATTGGGTGCGGGACCCCCCCGGTCACTACCCCGACCCTGGCTACCTGCGGTGACAGGGCCCGGGGAAAAAACGGAACCCGGGGAACAAAACCCGGGGAGGGAAAACTAAATCAGGGAACACAGCAGGATACAGGAGGGGTAAACTACACCACAGGATACAACAGGAAAACCGGGCGGTAAAACACAGGTACAACCCGGAACAGGTTCCGGGCCCGGGCACAGGACAGGTTCAGAGACATCAGACGAAAAAAACAGACAGAAGGGCAGGAGCTCAGATGACAGACGGACCACACTCCCGGGTTTAAGTCCAGAGATACTGCAGGGGCCAAAAAGGACCCCCAACCCAAAAAGCCCAAAAGGGTGAAAAAAGACTGCAAAGAACTGACCCAATTTAAAAAAGAACTCCCCTTTTAGCCAAGGTCAGGGGGGAAGAGGAAGGGGCACAAACAGGAAACTATAAATAGGGAAACTGCCCCCGCCACCCCTAAGGGGGGCACAGTGCACAGAGAGGGGCCCAGGAAGCAGCAAACTGGACAGGGAAGTACATGCAAAACACAGGCCCGCTGGAACCCCCCCACAAGGGGGCCCCAGCGGAAGACATGGCAGGGACGGGCAGGCCCACGGCCCCCAAGGGAGGGGCCCCGGGATAACCGTGACAGTACCCCCCCCCCCTCCAAAACCCCCTCCTTCCCCTCCAAAACACAGAATGGCATTCCACCCTAGGCCAGGGGGGCCCCCCAAATTCCCACGGGGAACCCCCAAAACCAAGTACCGGGAGAAAATAGCCATATAGGGAAAAAACCCAGAAACGGAGGGCATGGGGGGAACAACGGGGCACTAGGCAAAATGGGGAGGAACCCCGGGGAGGACCGTAAGGGCCCCGGGGACCAAAGGCTCAGGGCGGGCCCGTAAGCCACGGGGGCTCAGAAGGGCCAAAGGGGGGACCCTAAGCCCCCGGGGACTCAAAGGCTCAGGCGGGGCCCTAAGCCACGGTGACCCAGAAGGCCTTTAGGGCGGGCCCTAAGCCACGGGGGCTCAGAAGGTCAGGGGGGGACCGTAAGCCACGGGGGCCAAAGCTCAAAGGGGGGGACCGTAAAACCCCGGGGAAATCAGAAGGCCCAGGGGGGAACCGAAAACCAAAGGGGGCTCAAAAAGGCTCAGGGCGGGACCGTAACCACGGGGAAAATCGAAGGCTCAGGGCGGGACCGTAAGCCACGGGCTCAGAAGGCTCAGGGGGGACCCTAAGCCCCGGGGACTCAGAAGGCTCAGGGCGGGACCCCTAAGCCACGGGGGCTCAGAAGGCTCAGGCGGGGGCCGTAACCAGGCCAAACGTAAGCCTGGGCTGGGCCAAGAGTAAGGGCCCAAAAGGTGCTCGGGCACCCTGACTAAACCAAAGGGTGCCTGGGCTGGAAACCCTAGCTAGGCCAAACCGGGGGCCTGGGCTGGACCATTAGCAAAGGGCCCAAAAGGGGTTTTCTCTGGGCTGGACCATGAGCTAGGCCAAAAGGGGGGGGGGGGGAAGGGGCCAAACCCCAAGATGAGGGGAGGGGTTTACCCCGGCGGGATCCATGGTCAGTTCATACTGTAACAGTGCGGCGCTGACAGACGTATTGCCGAGGCGCCGACGCCGACATCCGGGTGTGGATCCTCTGTGATCACCGCAGGCGAGGTGGTTTAGCTGGAGGACCACGCCAGGGAGGGGGAGTCTAAGGGGCCCCTGGTTTTCGCCAGAGCCCCGCCGAAAAAGCGGAATGGACTTTGGCTGCGGGACCCCCAGGTCACTACCCCTGACGTGGCTACCTGCGTTGACCGCCGGGTCCCAGGACAGGAACACGGGAAAGAACATAAGCAGGGCAGGTAAAACGTACTCAGGAACACAGCAGGATACAGGAGGGATAAACGTACACCAAGGGTACAACCAGGAACCGGACGGGTAACACGACAGGTACAGACCAGGAACAGGTGCCGAGGCAGGACACAGGACAGGTGCAGAGACATCAGACGTAACAGGAGACAAACAGAAGGTCAGGAGCTCAGATGGCACAGACTGGACCAGCATCTCCAGGGTTAAGTCCAGAGATACTGGCAGGAGCTCAAGATGGACACAACCAGACACAGCAAGAGGTTGTAACAGACTGCAATGAACTGACCCAGAGTAGAGACAAGTACTTCCTCTTATAGCCAGAGGTCAGGGGTGAAGAGGAAGGTGCACAGAGCAGGAAACTATAAATAGGCAGGAAGCTGCCGCGCGCACGCCCTAGGAGGCACAGTGCACAGACAGGACCCAGGAAGCAACAAGACTGGACAGGACAGGCAAGTACATAGCAGAACACAGGCTGCTGGGACCCCTGCACAGGGAGCCCCAGCAGAGACATGGCAGGCACGGACAGGCCGGCGGTCCAAGGCAGGGACCGCGGCATGAACCGTGACACCCCTTCACAACAGCCAACCAAGTGAATGACACTCTCCAGGATGTATTCATATCAATATCCAAATCTACCATAAAGAAAAGACTGCATGACAGTAAGTAAAGAGGATTCACTGCACGGTGCAAACACCTCATAAGCCTGAAGAATAAAAAGGCTAGAATGGACTTTGCTAAAAAAAAAAAACATCACAAAAGTCATCACAGTTCTGGAAGAACATTCTTTGGACTGATGAAACCAAGATCAGAATGATGGAAAGAAAAAAGTATGACGACGGTGTGGTACAGCTCATGATCCAAAGCAAACCACCTTATCTGTAAAATATGGTGGAGGCAGTGCAATGGCTTGGACATGCATGGCTGCCAGTGGCACTAGGTCACTAGTGTTTATTGATGATGTGAAACAGGACAGAAGCAGCCAGATGAATTCTGAGGTAGAGACATACTGTGTGCTCAAATCCAGCCAAACTGATTGGTCAGTGTTTCATAATACAGATGGACAATGACCCAAAAAATAAAGCTATAGAGACCCAGGAGTTTATTAAAGCAAAGAAGTGGAATATTTGTGAATGGCCAAGTCAGTCACCTGATCTCCACTCAATTGAGCATGCATTTCATGGGTTAAAGACTTAACTTCAGACAGAAAAGCCACATACAAACCGTAACTGAAAACTGCTGCAGTAAACACCTGGCAGAACATTAAAATGGAGGAAACACTGCATCTGGTGATGTTCAAGACTCTAGGCGTCATTCCCAAAAAGGGTTTTTAAGAAGTATTAGAAATTACACTTTTTTACAATTATTTTAATTTGTCCCAATTACTTTTTGCCCCAGAAATGAAGGGATTGTGTTTAAAAAATACTTTAGTTCCTCACATTTTTATGAGATCATTTTGTTCAACTCATTGACTTAAAGTCTGAACTTTTAACTGCATCTGAATTGTTTTGTTCAAAACTCATTATGGTGATGTACAGAAAAATGTTGCTCGTCCAAATATGAACCTCCATCCGTAAGTCAGTGAATGCAGGAACCCTGATATTGTGCGCCTCATCTGCTGGATACAGCCATTAGATCAAGGGTGCACAACATTTTCTGGTCTGAGGGCCACATTGTCATATTGTACCTCTTCCAGGGGCCACAGTAAATGACAGTTGGAGTATTCCCCATCAGAGACCTTTATGGCACTTCAACGGTACATACCCCATATGGCTGAGAGCTCTTGGTTCCACTTTAGGGGCTGCCAAGATCAGAATTGGGGGGTGCCTGTAGTCCCGCAGGAAAGGATATAGGCCAGATTTTCCTTATTTTGGGGGGTTAAGAAGTGCTTTTCAAAATTTTATACTAGAGAGAAACCCCAACACATATATTAGTCTTTTCTCCAACTCCTCCTTTCAGAGTCGGGAAACCCTATCAGATATTTTATGGAAATGTTGGGGATCTAAGGGTTGGTCAGAATAATATGCTTTGAGGACAAAATCCAGAGATAATACAGAAGCGGTTTTATTTAATTGCTCATTTAGGTTGGATAATATAGCATTTACAACCGTACTGGGCCTACCAGGGCAGTGCCACCTAACAGGACCAACCAGGGCTGGCCGGCCCCACGGGCCCAACAGACAGTGCCGCTTCCGGGGCCCACGAGACAGTCCCCCGCATTCCCGGGGCCCCCGGAACGTGCCCGCTTCCGGGCCCACCGTGACAGTGCCAGCATTACTGGGCCCACCGTGACAGTACCAGTCCTACTGGGCCCACCGTGACAGTACCATCCCTACTGGGCCCACCGTGACAGTGCCATCCCTACGGGTCCCACCGTGACAGTGCCATCCCTACTGGGCCCACCGTGACAGTGCCATCCCTCTGGGGGCCCCCCGTGGGGCGTGCCATCCCTTTCTGGGCCCACCCGGGCGTGCCATCCCCACGGGGCCCCCCCGTGACAGTCCCCCAGGGGGCCCCGGACAGTCCATCCCCCGGGCCACCCTTACAGTGCCCCTCCCTACGGGGCCCCCGTGACATGCCATCCCTTTTGGGGCCCCGGACAGTGCCCCTCCCCCCAAAATGGGTATCCAAACCCCCCTGACAGTGCCCTCCCACGGGGGCCCCCCGTGCGTCCATCCTACGGGGGGCCCCCGGCCCCCCAATGGGCCCCACATCCCCCAGGGGCCCCCCCGTGCAGTCCATCCCTACGGGGGCCCCCCGTGCAGTGCCCTCTACGGGGGCCCACCGTGCAGTGCCATCCCCACGGGGGCATCCCCCCTTGGGGACCGCATGCCATCCTACGGCCCCCCCGGAAATGCCATCCCTACGGGGGGGGGACCGTGACATGCCATCCCTACGGGCCCACCCTGACAGTGCCCCCCTACGGGGGGGAAACCTGACAGTGCCATCCCTACGGGACCAACCGTGACAGTGCCCCCCACGGGACCAACCATGACAGTGCCGGCCCTACGGGCCCACCTTGACAGTGCCAGCATTACTGGGCCCACCGTGACAGTACCAGTCCCCACTGGGCCCCGTGACAGTCCATCCCTCCCCCCCGGCGGCCCCCTTGGGGACCAATGCCTTCCCTACGGGGGCCCACCGTGACAGTGCCATCCCCCACTGGGGCCCCCCGTGACAGTGCCACCCCACGGGGCCAAACCCTACAGTGCCCGGGCCCAGGGGCCCCCCCCTTTACAGTGCCGCATTTGGGCCCCCCCCCGTGGGCAGTACATCTATGGGCCCACCGGACGTACCCGTCCTATGGGCCCCCCGTGACAGTCCATCCACTGGGCCCCACCGTGAAGTGCATCCCTACGGCCCACCGTGACAGGCCATCCCTCGGGGGGCCACCTGACAGGCCTCCCAAAGGGCCCACCGGAAGTGCCATCCCCACGGGGGCCAACCAAACAGTTTTCCCCGGGCCCCCCCGGGGCCCACCTTACAGGCCACTTATGGGCCCACCCTTAAAATACCGTCCTACTGGGCCCCCCGTGACAGTACCCGCCTACTGGGCCCCCCGGACATACCCATCCCTATGGGCCCACCTGCAGTACCATCCCCACTGGCCCCCGGCAGTGCCATCCCACTGGGGCCCCCCGTGGACGTGCCACCCTACGGGGACCAAACCCTGACAGTTTCCGGGCCCCACGGGCCCCCCCTTGACAGTGCCCCAACTGGGGGCCACCGTGACAGTACCCGTCCACGGGCCCACCGTGACAGTACCATCCCTCGGGCCCACCGTGACAGTGCCATCCTACGGGCCCACCTGACAGTTTTCCCCTCCCACGGGCCCACCGTGACAGTGCCATCCCTACGGGGCCAACCGTGACAGTGCCGGCCCTACGGGGCCCACCTTGACAGTGCCAGCATTACTGGGCCCACCGTGACAGTACCAGTCCTACTGGGCCCACCGTGACAGTGCCATCCCTACTGGGCCCACCCCGGGGGGACCCCCTGGGGCCCATTCCCCTACGGGGCCCACCGTGACAGTGCCATCCCTACGGGGCCCACCGTGACAGTGCCATCCCTACGGGGCCCACCGTGACAGTGCCATCCCTACGGGGGGCCCCCGTGCGTGCCACCCCCCCTGGGCCCACCGTGACGTGCCCTCCCTCGGGGGCCCCCCCCTGACAGTTTCCGGCCCCCGGGGCCCCCCTTACGTGCCATCCCTACGGGCCCAAACCCGGGCGTCCACCCTACGGGGGCCAAAAACCCGGGTAGTGCCGGCCCCACGGGGGCCCCCAGGACAAATGCTACCTACAGGGTCCAAAATGACATGCCGCCATACAGGGCCCCCCTAACGGGCACCCATCACTTGCATGCAGCTGTGAAAGATGAATATTACTTTCTGAAGTAAGAGGGCCGAGGGTCCTGATGGCTGGGGGCTGCACAGAGGGGCACTGAAAGCTGCATGTTGTAGACCCCTGCACTAGGTCATCTGTAGCTATTTTCCATTAGGATTCACAATGCCCCCTGTTCCCATCGGGCTCACAATCTAAACTCCAGATTAGAGGGGTTATCTGGTTTATTTCTTATTACGTATGGTGCATTAATAAAATGTACAAAAAACGACCCCCTTCTCCTCTTACCTCCGTTCCAGGGCTGGCGTAGTCTCCTATGGGTCTTCTGTTTAGGTCTAGCTAGTGCGTTCAGAATGGCTGCAGCAGTCATGTGCTGTTGATGATGTCACCGCTCAGAGCTGTTCACTTCTGAGCAGTGATGTCAGGTAATGGCACACGACCGCTGCAGCCAGGGGCGACATCATCAATAGCGCGTGACTGTAGCAGCAATCTTGAGCCGACTGCAGCAACCAGAAGTAAATGGCAGGCCTGGGGGAAACGGCAGCAGTTCTGGAACTGAGGTGAAGGGAGTATGTGTGTGGGTTATTTTTATTTTGAAATCTAAGAACGTTTTAAATATTGGGGTTTTGGGTAATTGGGCCTTTTGGCCATATTTAATTCCGAGTATTGGCCCTATTTAAGCTGTGAGGAACAATGGCCCCCTTTGCGTATGGGAAACCATGGCCACCAGACTATAAGGGTATGTTCACACAGTGTTTCTTGGCTGTTTTTTTAGCGTATTTTACACGCTGAAAGACGGCCCCAAATCAGCCTCACACACGCTTCAAATCTTCCTTCATTGACTATAATGTAAAGTGCGGCTTGTTCACACGAGGCGCATTTCACAAGTGTAATTGTCAACCTTTTTTTTTGGATGCAATTACGGCTGTAAAAATAAGTGACATCAAATCTTGGTGTTTTTCACGCATAAAATCCCCATAGGAAACAGTGGGGATAGGATTTTTCTTCAAAATATGCTCCAAAATACACTTATCAGGTTTTTTTGAAGCGTAAATTTAAACTTGAAAAACAGTAGTGTGAACATGCCCTAATGCTGTGTTCACACGGCGTATTTCAGGGCGTAATTGCACTGCAATGTGCCCCTAACTACGGCCTGTAATTACGGTAATCATAGCTCTCATAGAGCTGCTGTCTTCCCCACTGCATATTGAACGTCACTTCTTTCTGGCATATACACGGCAGGGATAATAATGAAAGTGAATGGGGCCACCCCCCGTGCTTTAGAAGAACGCACTGAGCAGTGCATTCTAAACACACGGCGTCTTGCGGCACGCACAGGTAGGCCGCAAATGCAGTGGACATAGCCTAAGCTATGTTCCCCACAGGGACATTTCAGCGCACATTTTGCGCTCTAATACGGGCGAGATGCGAGCCGAAATTACGGTATCCATAGTTTTCCTGCGCCCACGGAGAACGCGGCGATCAGTGCGACTCCCAAACACCCGGTGTAATTGTGGGGCGTACTGTATGCCCCTTGTGAACATACCCTAACACAAAAGTACCACTGCTTACCCTGTGCTGCCCCTCTAGCGATATAGGAAACCATGGATACCCCCAGACTGTAACATGTTCTTTTGGTTTTAATGACATTACGAGCTGCTGACACAGGCAGGTTGGATTCACTAAATCCTGAACTGTAATAGAAATGTGGGGTCCTCACTTAGGACGACCTCGGTCCAGTTTACAAGCTGCTCTTTTGCTGTGGTGAAGATCACCCACATCCAGTCTGGCCGCTCTCGAGCCTTGCACAGCGGGTGCAGCTGGTGCTATTTTTTGCACACTATTCTTTTGATGGGCATCATGTTTGGAAGATTCACCCCCTTTTCTTGGTCAAGTTGGATCACATCAGGATAGGGGGTGCGTTCCCTGTCTTAGAGAATGCTCTCACTCTTGTGTCCAAATCTGGTCCTCATTTGATGTAGAATGATATGTGAAGGGGCCTGAACGACACAGATTGTGCATGGAAATCTTCCGTCATCAGGCATCATTTCCATAGGATCTATGGGATTTGTGATTGCTTTGTGTTCATGCGGCTATTTCCTTTCATCCTCTGCATGCCCTGTCCCTGCTGGTTCTGTATGTGTGTGTGTTTCCCCTACATTGAAGTCCAGCGTCGCTAGAAAACCTTATGTAAGGCAGATCGTTCCTTCAGTGTGTCTTTTAAGAAGAACCATGGGGGATATGGCGGATTTACCATGCTGCTTTCTATGGCTTTTCTCAACAGCATAAGATGTGAATTGTGTGTACGTGTTACAGGGCTCAGATACATGGACCATCACAGCCTTGGTCCCTGAGAACCGCAGCCTTTCTGACCATACCAGGTTTGATGAAGGGCTAGCAGCAGGGCCAAATACAAATGGCAACATGACTGTAAATTCTTGTTCACATTTTCAAATAGTTGCACACAGTGACCTCATTGGTTGCCCTCTGGAGCCCTGTACTCACATCCAGAGCAGCCCCCCCTTTCTACAATGTAATATCACCCCTACTAGTTTAATAACATTTAGGACTCCTCCAACGCACTACTCTTTTTTCTCCCCCGTTTTTAGTTAATAATTCTATGGCTCCTCCCATTTATTGGGCTTTTTCCTTTCCCAAAGGTAATAACGCCTAACCCCCCCTTTTTTCCCCCTTTTAAAAATACACCCCCCTCTCCCAGTGTAATAACATCCACCCCCCAGTATAATAACATCCAGCCCTCCTCCCAGAAAAATCATCACCCCCCTCCTCCCGAAAAATAACACCCCCCTCTTACAGTATAATAACATCTAGCCTCCCCTTCCCAGTATAACATCACCCCCCTTTTCCCGTATAATTAAAATCCCAGCCTCCCCCTTCCCCAATAAATAAATCGCCCCCTTCCAGTAAATAACATCAGCCCCCCCAAATATAAAATCACCCCCCCTTCCCAGTATAATAACATCTAGCCTCCCTTCCCCGTATAAAAATTGCCTCCCCTTCCCAAAATAAATATCTTTTCCTCCCCTTTTCCCATATAATAAAATCCAGCCCTTCCCCAAAATAAACCAGCCCCTCTTCCCAGTAAAAAATCCAGCCCTCTTCCAGTAAATAACACCCCGCCCCCCCTCCCCTATAATAAAATCCTCCCTTCCCAGTTTTTAATAAAAAATTCCAGCCCCCCCCCTTTAAAAAAAACATCCCCCCCCCCCCCCTATAAAAAAACTCCGCCCTTTCCCCGTTAAAAACATCCAGGCCCCCCCCTTCCCCCGTAAATAAACCAGCCCCCTTCCCAGTATAATAACATCCAGCCCCCCTCCCAGAATAATAACATCCAGCCCCTTCCCAGTACAATAACATCCAGCCCGCCCCCTTCCCAGTAAATAACCCGCCCCCCCCTTCCCAGATAATAAACAGCCCCCCTTCCCCGTTAAAAAATCTAGCCCCCCCTTCCCATATAAAATTTTCTGCCCCCCTTTCCAGTATAACATCCAACCCCCCCCTTCCCAGTATAACATCCAGCCCCCCTTCCTAAAATCCCCCCCCCTTCCCCGTATAAAACCCACCCCCCCCTTCCCCCTATATAAAATCCCCCCTTCCCGTAAATAACTCCACCCCCTTCATTTTAATTTCATCCAGCCCCCCTCTCCCAGTATAATAACATCCAGCCCCCCCTCTCCCAGTATAATAACATCCAGCCCCCCCTCTCCCAGTATAATAACATCCAGCCCCCCTCTCCCAGTATAATAACATCCAGCCCCCCTTCCCAGTATAATAACATCCAGCCCCCCCCTCTCCCAGTATAATAACATCCAGCCCCCCTTCCCAGTATAATAACATCCATCCCCTCTTCCCAGAATAATAACATCCAGCCCCCTCTTCCCAGTAAAAAAACATCCCGCCCCCCCCCTTTCCCCGTAAAACACCCCCCCTCTCCCCCGTATAATAAAATCCCGGCCCCCCTTCCAGTAAATAACACCAGCCCCCCCCTTTCCCCGAAATAACCACCAGCCCCCCTCTCCCCGTATAATAACATCCCCCCCCCCCTCTACCAGTATAATAACATCCAGCCCCCCTTCCTATAATATATCGCCCCCTTACCGTATAATAACATCCAAACCCCCTTTCCCCGTATAAACCAGCCCCCTCTTCAGTAAATAAATTGCCCCCCCCGTAAATAAATCCACCCCCCTTCCCCGTTTAAAAAAACATCCAGCCCCCTCTTCCCCGTAAAAACATCGCCCCCCCCCCTCCCCCCCCTTTTAAAAAAAACCAGCCCCCCTCACCCCGTAAAAACATCCCCCCCCTTCCCTTTTAAAATATCCGCCCCCCTTTCCCCCTATAAAATTTTTTAAAACTCCCCCCCTTTTTCCATTTCCCCCCCCCCCAGTATAACATCCAGCCCTCTTCCCAGTAAACTCCCGCCCCTTCCCCAAAACCCACCCCTTCCAGTAACATCCAGCCCCCTCTTCCCAGTATAACATCCAGCCCCCCTTCCCAGTATAATAACATCCAGCCCCCTTCCCAGTATTTAAAATCCACCCCCCTTCCCTTTTAAATCCACCCCCTTCCCCTATTTAAAAAATCCACCCCCCCCCCGTAATCTATTTTTAATAACATCCAGCCCCCTCTTCCCCGTTTAAAAAACATCCGCCCCCCTTTCCCCGTAAAAAACATCCAGCCTCCCTCCCAGTATAATAACATCCAGCCCCCCTTCCCAGTACAATAACATCCAGCCCCCTCTTCCCAGTACAATAACATCCAGCCCCCTCTTCCCAGTACAATAACATCCAGCCCCCTCTTCCCAGTACAATAACATCCAGCCCCCTCTTCCCAGTACAATAACATCCAGCCTCCCTCCCAGTATAATAACATCCATCCCCTCTCCCAGAATAATAACATCCATCCCCTCTCCCAGTATAATAACATCCATTCCCCCCTCCCAGTACAATAACATCCAGCCTCCCTCCCAGTATAATAACATCCAGTCCCCCCTCCCCGGTACAATAACATCCAGTCCCCCCTCCCCGGTACAATAACATCCAGTCCCCCCTCCCCGGTACAATAACATCCAGTCCCCCCTCCCAGTGTAGTAACATCCAGTCCCCCCTCCCGAACAACAATCTTATCAGGTGAAGATGGGAAGGATGTTTGCCATCATCGGCTGCTATATTTATTAAAAACTAGCGCATTTTCACAATTGCTTTTAGGGAAAACTGCTGTTCTGGTTTTTGCTGCTATTTTTTTCTTTTGCCCTTTTCTTTTTTTTATTTGCCTTTTTTTCTATTTTTGATCTAGAGATTTGTTTGTGGTAGAAATATTGCACACAGTCTGAAGAATATATTTGGGGAATTGCAGAGTTTGTTAAAAAACAAAACAAAAACCCTTCTCTAACCTCAGTAGTACTCTTATAATAGCAGCACTATGGAGAATGCCAACTGAATGTGCGACTCCTTGGAACTCTTATAGGAATCTATGGTGGTGTTTTCCAAACCCATCTGACCCTCTTAATATTAGAAGTGGCTTTTAAGCTGCTCTAAATCTGTAATACTATTTTTATAAATAAAATATGTTGGAGTCCATGGCATGAAATTAATTGAGTTTTAGGTTAATTTTAGTCCTTCCTGAACCGTTTTGCAAGTGCTTATAAAAGTATATAAAAAGGTAAATACCCTTTTAATTGATTAAAGGGGTTTTCTCGCTACAAAGATCATATCTGTAATGATGGGGACAGTAAAAATAAGCACTTTTGCAATTGGTTTGTATTACCCAAAATCATTTAGTATAGCAGCTATGAGCTAATCTATAAGTGTCTATAGCCATTTCGGCAGCAAGTACTCAGGCCACGCCCACTCTTTGTGATTGGATGCCTGATATTTAGTTCAGCCCTGGTCGAGACATGCCCCCTGTGCTGTGATTGGCTGCCTGCACTTTCTGTGCTCACTACCCTCTGAGCTGTATCAAACTGAAAGTGGGACAGGGACAGCTCTGATGTGAAGGATCTGGGCAATGCTAGAGTCACTCACCCCACCCATATAACACACATATAATACACTCTGCTAGACATAGACAAGATGTCGTTTTATGTAATATTAGGGGGCTTTATGTATAACTGTTTACAGCAATACAGGTGTTCTGGTTACAAGGAGCTTGTGAAGGAAGGTGACAACCCTCCAGGCATGAGAACTGACTATTGCAGGAGGTCTGCAGAGCTGTGACATCATCTCCCTTTCCCTGCTCACACAGAATGAGGACTGTGGAGGGAGCAGGGACGGAGAGGGGGGTGAGATGATGTCACCACTCTTAAGTGAGGGAAGACATGCCTACTGGGAGGGGGGCTCGCCCCTGGATTTGAAACAGGGCTTGTCCCCACGGCACGGGTTTGCAGCCGGTTTTTCATACGGTTTTCGGATTTGAAAACCGTCTGCAAACCGTCTGACAAACTCTTAAGGCCCCGTTCACACGGCTTATTTGCCGACGGATTGGCGCCGTATTCCGCGCCGGATTTGCGCTTCAATACGGCGCCAATCCGTCGGAGTCATTACGTAATCCACTGCTCTCATTGAGAACAGTGGAATCCGTCCGCTCCTCCCCCGCTCGGCCCAAATCCGCCGCGGGGGAGAAAGTGACATGCACATTATTTACGGCGCGGCCGCGCCGAAAACAATGCATTGTCTACGGGGCCGGAGCGGCGCCCCCGCCGCGCCCCGGCCCCCCCCCGCCCCGCCCTTTTCAGGCGGATTTGGCCCAATACGCGCCAAACCCGTCGGCAATAAGCCGTTTAAAACGGGGCCTTTTTGGACCTTACAAAAAAACCCCGATGGGCCCCCACCCCGGGGTTTTTTCAAGCGGCACCCCAAAAAGAATCAGAAAAAGTTCATTCTTCCGCCTGTTTTTGAGGGAATATAACTGTTATCGAAGGGGGGTTTTCTCGCTAAAGCGGAAAAAAAGCCCCCCCCGCAGCCATGGCAGGGCCCCGGGGAAAACAGAAAAAAAACCCGGTCAAATAAACAGACCCGGTTTTTGTCCTGTGCTGTGGGGACGCGGCCAAAAGAGGAGAACCCTTCAAGATCCTGTAGTGGAAAACCCCCTTTAAAAACTTTAAACGGGACAATGATAAGTAAAGAGTATTGGTAAATACGCTGCTTTTCTGATTTTTCTTCCCTTAAGAGCTAGACCAGTTCCTATCTCCTTTGGTACCAAGCTTCCAATTAGGGCACCTGTCTCTGCTCTAACGCTGCTTTGTGGCCCGGGGTATGGATGTCTCTCCCTGCCTTTTCCTTATTTAAAACAGAGTTGTTTACTTTTTTTTAATTAAAAACAAGTTTTAAAAACCCTTTTTAGAGTCTGTAGCCTTTCCTACTGTTTACAACCCCCACACTTGTGTCCCCTTTTAAACGGGGTCACGGGGAAAAGCAAGCTGTTGCAAATCACTGCTATAGTCCCCCACGGGTAACAGGAAGTTTGAAGCCCCTGTGATTGTGAAACTCCAGGGTGAGAAAACCCCTTTAATCTAGATGCTTATTATGGAAAAACAGGAAACCCCTTTAGGGGTCATGGCTAAACACTTGGTGACTTATAGTTGATTTTTGCCTCGTATGCACCTATGAATTGATAGTATTCATAAATTTCTGCACTTGCACTTTAATCGCTTTTTGCTATGTACTACCCCCACTCTTGATTAATTATGATACTGAGGCCTTTTCTTGTAATTTTACCTGAATCATTTCTGTCATCCTTTTTTTTTAAATCTGTCTTATATTTGTAGTTCAGTAAAAATTGATGTTTGTTTTTTATGGGAATTTGTCTTCCTTGTTTTCCCATTTTTTTTTTTTTAATGAAAAGAAAAATTTGTTTCTGAAAAAAAAAAAGATTTACCCTAAACCCGCAGACTGGGAAAATGTGGTGCCTAAAAGAGTCCTATTTGTTACCCAGTTTCAAAAAACAATTTAACTGAATAATAATGGGGGGGTTTTGCCAAAAGTAAAACTTATTGCAAAATTTAAATAAAAAACACTTTTTCCCTTCTTTATTTTTAAAAATTCTGGACCGTTTTTTGGTCTTGGCTTCCCTTTTTGATCCATTGTTTCAGCTTTCCCCGGGGGTACGCCCGGGCTGAACTCATCATCCTGGTCAAATGCCAAAATCACCCCCTCCAGACGCTACTGAGTTTCAAACCCCAGGTGCTGTCTTTTTTATCCCGTCCTCTGTGCTTTTAGTAATTAGTTGGACATCAAATAAAAAAAAAAAGAAACCTCCCTTTTTTGGTTGAAACCCGTGACACATGAGGGTGTTCATAAGCTGCATTTATCCTTTGGTTGGGGGAAACCGCACTTTGGATTTTTGCTTATCATTGCGGGACTCGTTTTTTTCCCTTTTCCTTATTCCCACTTGTAAAATTTTTATGTGCAATTTTTTTTTCAAAAAATCTACGGAATGATAAAAAAAAAAAAAAGAAACCTCAAAGGTTTTTCAATGATAAAGAGGAAAATAACCACAGGTTTGGGTTCCGCAGGGATTTTTAACCTTGGCCCCTTTGCTTAGAGGGGAAAAAAAAACCTGAGCACATTGTACTATTCAACTCTGTACTTAAACAACCCTTTTTTTGAAAATGAGGAAAGGGTTTGGGATGTCACCGCTGGGTCACATATCTCAATTTAAACAAATACACCCCCTTCTGAGCACAAGGCTGAAGGCTGGAAAACCTTTAAAACACGAGGAATATAAGTTACTTTTTGTTTACTGACTTTTTTCTGGGAAGTATTAAATTTTTTTTTTTTAATAGACTCTTGCTTTTAAGGCTTTGCTACATGTACAAAAAAATCTTTTTTAGGGTTTTTCGTTTTTAAAAAAGCTGGAAAAAACTGAAAATTAAATCCCCTAGACTCTAATGTAAAAAAACCTCCCGTGTCTACACTGAGCTTCTTTTTTTGCTCGTTTTTTTTTTCTGGTGATTTTGCCCCGCCTAAAAAACGCCCGAAAAAGGTAGAAAATTTACTACAGGGGTCATGTAAAGCACCGGACGTCTTTGGCGCGTTTTTTGGGGCGTTTTCGGCCCTTTTTTTGCCGCATTTTTTCAATGAAAACCCTCCCGGAGACCCAAATCCCCCCTATTTTTAAAAAGGGTTTTATCTTATCAAATTTCATACAATTCTGATGAGTCCCCTTTTCTGATCTTTTGTAATCAAATGATATGCTTTGGTCCCAATGATTTTTTGCGCAATTATTTTTTTTCGATAAAAATATTATTTTTTTTTTTTTTTCAGATTTTTGGGATCAGAATCCTTTTTTTTTTTTTTTTTTTTAAAGATTTTGAGCAAATCCTTTTTATACTTTTTGGCCTAATAAATTATCTGTACTATGCTGAAAAAAATTTTTTTTTGGATTTTTGGCCCAAAAAGTTTTTTACGGTTTTTTCGCCAGAATACATTTTTTTTTTTTGGGTTTTGGGCCCCAAAATACGTTTTTTACGGATTTTGGCGCCAGAATACGTTTTTTTTCGGTTTTTTGGCACTAAAATAATTTTTTTACAGATTTTTGGCGCTAATAACTTTTTCGCCCTTTACACCAAAAAAATTT
>JAODAL010017854.1:0-76456 GCA_025379985.1 Phyllomedusa bahiana | reverse complement strand
TTTTTCCAAAACCCCAACCCGATGTGACAGCTTGTAAAGGTGACCTGTCTGCTCTACTCCTGATCACCAGTTGCTGGGTGTACTTGTAAGTTATTAGTATGTTTAAAACTGTAGAATATGAATTTTACTAGAAGAATCTGCAAATCCCTGATAAGAGGATTTAAAAAAGGTTGTACATTAAAAAATATCTGTGAGGAAGTGATAAGTCCCAAAGCTCTGAGATCGGAAAAAAACTAAAAAACAGCCAAAAGACATGCAAAAAGGGAACATTGTTCGTCGTGTGATTGTTACAAAGTATTTCATAGCAGCATAAGTGCCCGTGACTTACTTTGGTGTCTGATTACAAAAAAGCATGTTCCCTGCATTTATTTGCATACCCTGATTAACTCTTTTTAATTAAATTTTATGATCCTGCCATTGCTGTTTTATCCTTGTTTTTCAACACATATTAAATTTTGAACCGTATCCCAAAACCGTAGGGTAGATTTTCCAAATTCAAAAAAGACAGCTCTCCTAGTCACCTCCAAAAGGGTGAGACAGCTGTTTTGGGGTTTGTACCCTTTTTTAATACAGATCAGGGTTCTGGTTGCAGTTGGCTATGTCTTTTTGACACGGCTTCGGTGTGTGGGGGGGGGGGGGGGGTTTGATGGGGGAGGTCTTATTATAGTATGTGACTATTAAATAGATTTTTTTTTAAAATTGGGTGTTTGTTTTTTTTCTATATTTTTTAATGTTCCCCTATGAACATTACTTTCTGGTTTTGTTTTTTGATTTCCCTTTCCCGGGGATATATAGCCGGCAGGAGGATTGCTTAAAAAGTTTTTTTCGGGACTAGGGGTCGAGAGATTTAAGTGTTATCAGCAGGACCAGATAAGCATGAAGAAAGCTAGAAACCTCCGCAGTACAGAAAAAGATTGACCCATTATCCTTTCGTGTATTGCTCTTGTTTTCCCCTTTTTGGTCTAGTTGATTTAACGACCCTCCCCAGAGAACAATAGAGTGATCACTTGTCAACATATTATTTGAATAACTATAAGAGAAAGCAGCATCACAGTAAAAGAGATTAGTCTCCCCTGTTTTCCCGGGAGTTTTATCCTTCACTATCAAGCTAGAAAAAAAAAATAATTTTCATTAAGTTTTTTCTTAGGAACGAAAAAAAAAAACTGCCAAAAATTCTAAAAAAAAAAAAGTTTTCCGGGAATATTAATTTTAACAAAAATAGTCCTTTCTGATGGAACTGTCCCTCTAAACCATTTCCGATGTAGGTTAAGTCATCTGAAATAAATAGATTACATAAATATAGAATTCACAGTGTATTTATATAATTATATATTTTTTGGCACTTGCACTTTATATGTATTTAATACTATAGATTCTATTTATGCCATTAATTTATATGCACAGTCATACTGATATGTATTTCACCCTTTTCTCAATACCGGTATATTTCTTATGACATGTACAATATAATTTTAATACTATTGTTCCCATTTTTTCTGGTACTACCTGTCTATCATATTTCAATTTAATTTTTGTATTAATAAAATTTATTTTTATTTATTAAATGTCTCTCTTTGGTTTTGCACATGTTCTCTTCTTAGGTTTTCTATATATTTAATAGTGTGTGTTTGAGACCCATGTACTTTACTTTATTCTTTGGAAAAGGTTCCTCTTTTTTTGGTTTTATGTATTTATGTAGTTACCTGCTCTAAGGGTATGTTCACATGGCGTATTTGCGGATATACTTCGGGGCGTAATTGCATTGCAATGTGCCCTTAGTACGCCCCGCAAATACGGTAAAAATTTAAAGCGCTCATGAATGCTTGATATCCCCATATTTTCCCCCGTGACAATACCCCCCTAAAAAGTGGCATGTCACTTCTTTTGGTCACTTACATGCTGGGGAAAAGGAAAGTCTAACAGGCTGGGCCGGAGCACTGTTTAAAAACGGCGGCTAGCTTTATTTCAACAGCAGGTATATAGTGGCGCGCACAGGTACGCACAGCTGTACAACGTGTGAACCCGGCCTAAGAGTGGTTAATTCTGAGCAAGTGAAATATAGGCTTCCCAAACATATATGTACAGTAGTACCTTGGTATAAGTCATTAATCCATTTCAGATCCTTGGACTTAAACCAAACTGGAATCATGACAGTGTTATTGTGTATCATCCACAATACTATTTACTTTCTCCAAAGGCAGCTTGGATGAAGCTGTAATAGGAGGGAGTATGAGCTGTAGGTGGCCGCAAGATGACTGTGTTTTAGCAGAGCTAGATCAACATAACTCTGCAGAGAAGGCGGGTCTGCCGGAGGTTTACCAGAGTCCCAAACCACCTCATACACACGTTCTCATACTTGGAACAAGCAGGCTCCCGTGCAGTCTAGTCCCCAAGTAAGCCGGAGCAGGAGATGAGAGGATCGGGTGTAAAGATGCAGGCGAGACAGAGGCTATTGAGGTACAGCACTTGTGAGAGAACCACTAGTGCCTGATAATAGAAGCCGTGTGGAATGTCTGTGTGAGACCAAAGCAGCGCTCACCTCTGGAAGCAGCAGGCTGCTAAATCCTTCCTCCTCAATTGAGATAACTGGCTGAAAGTTGTGCCGAGCTCCTCTGTTACGTGTCCGCTGCATTGCAATTCCAGACCATCTTGAGACTTATATAAAACAACATTTTTCAAGTCCAAACAGGACTTATACCAAGTTGGACTTATACTAATGCTGACTTATACAGCGGTACCACTGTATTTTTGAAAACTGTAAATAATGTGTAACCACCAGGCGACTCTTGTATTTATTACACCAATTCAGAACAGGTAAAGATACCTAGATTAATCTTGGTCACCACAAACTTACAAATGTATACCAATTAAATGATGACACAAAAGTATTTTTTCTAAAATATAATAAATCTTCATAATCTTTATTACATAAAACAATTACGGACAGAGACACAATATCTTAGATCACAACTACTAAAGGTTTAAAAATCATCAAAATTTTTTTTTACAAATGGCGGGATAGTTTGTCGTTCAAAACACCAGGTAAATAACAAAAATAAGTATTCTAAAAATATCAAATAAATAACCGTGCATCCCTTAAGGTCATAGCCTAATATAATAATATCAAGTGATATACCTGTGTAACTAATTGATGTAAAAAGATACCCTGAAATTATATATATATATATATTCATATAGATCTCTCCCTATCTGTGTCTCTCCCCCCCCCCCTCCCACCATAATTAAATTGTTACCAGAAATGACAGACATGCACCCTGCCACAAACCGCCTACCTTTCTCAAGAGGCTCTTGTATTTACACTACTCACAACAAAGATAGAGTACAACTGATTTATAAATCTGTCTTGTACAATAAATTAGTTTGAAATCCGGGGCTGTGGAGTTGGTAAGCCAAAGCTCAATTTCCCTGATTCTGACTCCGACTCATGACTCCCTCATGCATGGCGCATGTTTAAGTGATAACTTTACTGTAGTAAAATGGTAACATCAGGCTTTTTTTATCTTATGATACAATAATCAAGCTATTTAGGTAGAATACACACTGACAAGCAAAATGGTAACTATGTTTTGATCTTTTAACTTTCAGGCTCCACATTTTACCATCCACTAAAGCTTTGTACATGAGGCTACCATCATTTTGTAGACAATCATCTTACCTATCTTGTGCATACAAATAATTTGACTTGCAAGTGTTTAGCATCTGCTTATTTCTGCATATTCTTGTCATGTAACTGCATTGTTACTGCTTTGAACCTAAACCTGTTAACTTTTATTATTTTGTTAGTATTTGGTAAATCCACCTTTGGCTTTCAGCACTACCTGAATCCTTCTGGGCTTTGGATAAGATTCAAGCATGTCTTGACCAAAATCTTATCCTAGGTCTCTTTTACATGGTTCTCAATGTTGGTGCAGACTTGGGTATGGATACAGCTTTTTCTTTGACTCTACCCACAGGTGTTCGATTGGGTTGAGGTTTTGGGACTGTGGAGACCAATACAGCAAATCTACTTCATTGTAATTGAACCATTCCTTCTCCAACCTTGATGTATGCATCAGGTTGTTGTCCTGCTGGAACACTATGTCGTTCTTTTCATATCCATGGTACTCAAGTGTATGAAGTAACTCATTTTGTAGGATACTCATATATAGCTCAGCATTGAGATCAACATCAATCCTGCTCAAGTATCCAACATCTTTGGCTGTGAAACCCAATATCATCAGGTTTCCTCCAATGAACCTGACAGTTTCTTCAATTCTAGATCCTAGCCCCCTTTTCTCTTGATTCTTCCAAACCCATTTGCCCCCATTAGAGCTCGGTCTATTGACTTTCATCTCATTGCTCCAAATCACCTGTTTTCAATCTTCCGTTTTTCATTCTTTTTGGCAAAATCGAGCCAATGCTTCTTATGACGAAATTGAAGTCAAGGATTCATCACCCTTTTCGAGCCATTATTCCAGACCTGTGTAATGCCCTCTTACGAAGCATACAAGCCATCTCCACTGCCGTGTCTGTCACGTTAGAACTGATAGATCTTGTGATGAACCCACTTGTTGACTCTGATATTTTGCCTGGATGTCCCCCTCTTGGCTTTGGAATGGATGAATGGACTTCATTTCATATTCTTCCAGCTGTCATGGCCTCACATGATGCAGTTTGGCAATTTTCTTGGCCCGGAGGCCGCTATCTATGAGCTGGATGATGCTGCTTCTCTTTTCTTGGGAAATCGTCATGGCTGCTCAAACCAGTGACCTTTTGCTTGGGAATCAGCCTCATAACACACTGAGCTATTAAGGAATGTGAGAACAGATTGTAATTTGTTGTATACAAGAAAAGAAATATTGTCCCATCACCAGGAACAAAACAGTAACAATGCACTTACATGACAAGAATCTGTAGAACTAAGCATATGCTAAATAGTTGCAAGTCAAATTTATGTATGAGATAGCCAAGATGATTGTCTATGAAATTATGTTAGTTTCACGTTGAAAGCTGCAGTAGATGGTGAGTTAAGGAGTTTGAAAGTCAAAAGTTCAAAACATTGTTACCCTTTTGCTTGTTGGTGTAAATATATTTATTGGATACAACTTAAAAAATTGTAAATACGCAAAACGCTGCAGTAAGTGGGAAAAACAGTTTTGAACAAAAACGTCCTGAATAACATTTGTGAAGTCTATGGGCGACATGTATGATCGGGCTTTTCGCCCGTTTTTTGCCGTATACTGAGCCTCCCAGCCCGAATCCCGCTGTCGGACGCGGGGATTCAGTGTTAGGCGCAGTGTTCGCCACTTTCAGCTGCGCCCCGCATGAAGGGGCGGGCAGTGGGCGCGGAGTAGGCGTTCCGGGGCGGGACGCGGCGCGCTCGAAAACTCCGAGGCATGTACGATCGCGAGTCAGCAAAGCGAGGCGCAGTGCAGCGCTTGGCAGCTCCGACAAGAAGACCAGGTTTTTTTTGGTCTAAATCCTCCGACAGAGGCGAAGTGAAGCAGGATCGGAACATGCGAGGAAGCAGATAGAAGATCGCGACAGAAATCTTGGCGCTCCGCTCCGTGCAGCAGGAGTATGATTCCGAAAAAATCGCCTTTATAAAGGCGGAAAACAGTGTCAGAAAAGAGCTGAACGTAAAAAATAAACATAATTAAAAAAAAAAAACACTTTCCAAAACTCTAGAACGGCGCAATATCAAGAATTATGATATTGTAAATTGCCGGGAAATACAGTAATTCAAATTCTGAAACCTATTCTCATTGGTCGGCATAAACCGGCCAATCAGAATAGGAGCGACAGTGAACCATTAAAACCTATGGGGAAGGATTGACCAATCAGAATCCACGGCGGGATAATTCAAAATACAGTAAAAAGACAGAAAAGAGCTGATTGGCTGAGCTAGCGGGTGCTTGGCTATCCCAGCCAATCAGAGCGCGAGCTACTTCTCGCATTATAGTCTATGGAGAGATGGGCGCACTGAAATCTCGGCGCTCAGCGGCGTGCGGCATGGAGTATGAATAAAAAAATCATTTATATTAAGTGTAAAACATTATCAGATAAAGAGCCGAACCCTTCTTTACAAATAAAGCAGTTAAATCCCTAACAACGCGTTTGTCGCCGAGACCGGCGCTACATAGGGAATTGCAATAGAGAGAATTGCCGGGAAATACAGTAATTCAAATTGTTTAAGCTATTCTCATTGGTCGGCAGAAGCCAGCCAATCAGAATAGGAGCGACAAAGACCCATTATATCCTATGGAGAAGTTTGGACCAATCAGAATAGGAGTGACAGTGGCCCATTCTAACCTATGAAGGAGTATTAATCAATCAGAATAGGAGCGACAAAGTCCCATTATATCCTATGGAGAAGTATGGACCAATCAAAATCAAAGGCGGGACAGTTCAAAATATAGTAAAAAGACAGAAAAGAGCTGATTGGCTGAGCTAGCGGTGGCTTGGATATCCCAGCCAATCAGAGCGCGAGCTACTTCTCCCATTATACTCTATGGAGAGATGGGCGCACTGAAATCACGGCGCTCAGCGCCGTGCGGCATGGAGTATGAATAAAAAAATCATTTTTATTAAGTGTAAAACATTATCAGATAAAGAGCCGAACCCTTCTTTACAAATAAAGCAGTTAAATCCCTAACAACGTGTTTGTCGCCGAGACCGGCGCTACATAGGTAATTGCAATAGAGAGAATCGCCGGGAAATACAGTAATTCAAATTGTTTAAGCTATTCTCATTGGTCGGCATAAACCACCAATCGAAGATAGGACGATAATGTCCCATTATAACCTATGGAGGAGAAATGACCAATCAGAAATAGGAGCGACAATATCCCATTAAATCCTATGGAGAAAAATTGACCAATCATATTCAAAGGCGGGACAGTTCAAAATACAGTAAAAATGCAGAAACGAGCTGATTGGTTGAAGCAGCGGGGGCTCGTCCAGCTTTGCCAATCAGAGCGCGAGCTACTTTCTCATAGAGTTCTATGGGGAAAGAAAATTTCTGAGCGCGGCTCTGTGATTGGCAAGTTTAAAAGAGAGCGCCGTTATTTGGACCAATGGGAGAGCGAGCGACGCTCCTATGAGTTTTCTAATGCAATCTGAAATAAAACCGTACATGGCCAAAATCAAATTATAACACTACAGAAGTTGTTCCGATGTATATATAAAACGAATGATAATATGGGGGTAACGAAAAAAATATTAAATCAATAAAATCATGTTTATTTCTTTATTTTCGTTGCACCCATACTATTGATCCTTGGCTAACGAAAATAAAGAAATAAACATAATTTTATTGATTTAATATTTATTTTTCGTTACCCCCATATTATCATTCGTTTTATATACACATCAGGACCCCTTCTGTAGTGTTATAATTTGATTTCGGCCGTGTACAGTTTGATTTCAGATTGCATTAGAAAACCCATAGGAGCGTCGCTCGCTCTCCCATTGGTCCAAATAACGGCGCCTCTTTTAACTTAGCCAATCACAGAGCGCGCTCAGAATTTCTTTTCCCCATAGAACTCTATGAGAAAGTAGTTCGCGCTCTGATTGGCTAAGCTGGACGAGCCCCCGCCGCTTCAACCAATCAGCTCGTTTCTGCATTTTTACTGTATTTTGAACTGTCCCGCCTTTGAATATGATTGGTCAATTTTTCTCCATAGGATATAATGGGACATTGTCGCTCCTATTCTGATTGGTCAATTCTCCTCCATAGGTTATAATGGGACATTGTCGCTCCTATTCTGATTGGCTGGTTTATGCCGACCAATGAGAATAGCTTAAACAATTTGAAATACTGTATTTCCCGGCGATTCTCTCTATTGCAATTCCCTATGTAGCGCCGGTCTCGGCGACAAACGCGTTGTTAGGGATTTTAACTGCTTTATTTGTAAAGAAGGGTTCGGCTCTTTATCTGAGAATGTTTTACATTTAATAAAAATAATTTTTTTATTAATACTTCATGCCGCACGGCGCTGAGAGCCGAGATTTCAGAGCGCCCATCTCTCCATAGACTATAATGGGAGAAGTAGCTCGCGCTCTGATTGGCTGGGATATCCAAGCCACCGCTAGCTCAGCCAATCAGCTCTTTTCTGTCTTTTTACTGTATTTTGAACTGTCCCGCCTTTGATTTTGATTGGTCCAAACTTCTCCATAAGATATAATTGGACTTTGTAGCTCCTATTCTGATTGGTTAATACTCCTTCATAGGTTAGAATGGGCCACTGTCGCTCCTATTCTGATTGGTCCAAACTTCTCCATAGGATATAATGGGTCTTTGTCGCTCCTATTCTGATTGGCTGGCTTCTGCCGACCAATGAGAATAGCTTAAACAATTTGAATTACTGTATTTCCCAGCAATTCTCTCTATTGCAATTCCCTATGTAATGCCGTTCTCGGCGACAAACGCGTTGTTTGGGTTTTTAACTGCTTTATTTGTAAAGAAGGGTTCAGCGCTTTATCTGATAATGTTTTACACTTAATATAAATGATTTTTTTATTCATACTCCATGCCGCACGGCGCTAAGAGCCGAGATTGCATTGCGCCGATCTCTCCATAGACTACAATGGGAGAAATAGCTCGCGCTCTGATTGGCTGAGCTAGCTGAGCCCCCGCTAGCTCAGCCAATCACCTCTTTCGAGCATTTTTACAGTATTTTGAACTGTCCCGCCGTGGATTCTGATTGGTCTAAACTTCTCAATAGGCTAGAATGGGTCTCTGTCCCTCCTATTCTGATTGGCTGAGCTAGCCAAGTCCCCGGTAGCTTAACCAATCAGCTCTTTTCAGCATTTTGAACTATCCCGCCGTGGATTCTGATTGGTCTAAACTTCCCAATAGGTTTTAATGGTTCACTGTCGCTCCTATTCTGATTGGCCGGTTTATGCCGACCAATCAGAATAGCTTTCTGAATTTGAATTACTGTATTTCCCGGCAATTTCCAATATCCTAATTCTTGAATTAGGATATTGGAAAGTGATTTTGTTTTATGTATTTTTTATTTTTTAGGTTTCAGCTCTTTTCCTGAGAATGTTGAACGCCTTTATAAAGGCGATTTTTGATTCAGACTCCGCACCGACATCTGGAATGATTTCTCGCTGTTTCAGCCTGTCTCGCATCGGAACTGTTTTTCGCCGCAGTCCAGCACGGTGCCTAATTCCCGAACTGCGCCCATGTCCCCGCACTGTGCCCCACACACACTGGCGAGGCGCAGGGAACTTTTCCCCGCATGTATGAGTGCACTACCTCCGGCGCCGAATCATAGGCGCAGCCCTGCACTGCGCCTCGGACCCGCACTGCGCCTAAAACACTGGCGAGGCGCAGCGGACTTTACATGCTATGTATGAGCGCGCCCCGGTCCCGTCATAAATCAGGCGCAGATTCCGCCGGAAAACTGGCGGAAAGGTGCGCCCCGACCTGCCAGGATTCATACATGTGGCCCTATGAATTTGTTCTAAGAAATAGTATTGCCTCTATCAGCCTCTTTTATAGATGACCTCAAATCTGATCTCATTATTTCCAGGCTAGAGAACGGCCTCTCTACACTAACTTGGGTTAGTGGAAAAGCGGTGACCACATGGGCAACATCTCTAACAATGTCAAAGTATAAAGGAATTGCCTCATGCAGTGAGTTCTGATGAATGGTTGAACTCTTCTATTTCTTTGAAAGCAAGTGAAAAATTTTGCTGAAATCATCTGATCAATCTGTTTGCTATGGGAGTGGAATCTTTTCCCCTGCGGCAACACTTTACCAGCTCCATGTCATCCAAATACTTTTCAAAATTAAACTCCTCATCTGATGAGGCTAAAGATATGGTAGCAGTAGCACTGGCAGGACCCAATTCCTCTTGCTGTTGGTGCTACATTGAACTAACTGTACCAAGTTATTATATATTTTGGGAGTCGGTCCATTTTATGATGACTCCAACTTCTGCAAAATGGACTCTGACTCCATTACTCCCGACTCCACGGCCCTGTTGAAATCTAAGAGCAAATTTAAGATTTAAAATGGTTATCCAGTCTTATAAAATCGATGGCTTATGCAGAGCTTTTTAGACCAGTGGACTCTAACTCCCAGCACCCCTTCCAATCAGATAATTAATGTGGCCGTGCTGCTCGCGCAGGTACTGGAGTGTTGTTTAGGAAAACATTTTGCATTCATGAGTTATTTTTTCTTGTTCTCATCCTCTGGTATGAATGCATTAGTGCTACATAGACACTGTTAGAATTATTGACTTTCAGATCACTCTTATCTACCAATACTAAACCAGTCACTTAGGAATTAGAAGCCACCAATAGCCCAATAAATGAGGGAACTAAACTTATTAGAAGCAGTAGTGATCTAATAAGAATACAGAAAACCACCAGTATCACCATGTATAAATTCCTTGCAGCTTACCTGTGAGTCTATATACAGAGGCAGTGCTATATCTACAGTTATTTACTTGTATTTTCTCCTCTGTAATAGCACTGATGCCCTAAATATAATTATCTATCTATATTTCCTGCAGGACTTCCTGAAGATTTTTGCAGTAAAGACTTCAAACCACCTTCTGAGCCTCCCTGCATCATTGAAACCCTCTGCTGCCTCCACCAAGGTATACTCCTGGAAGTCAAGGGCATTAAGGAACATTTTTGGAAGCCATATATACATAAGCTGTTCGATAAAAAGGTTTGCTTACATTTTCTAATAAGATATTTTATGTGTGTTTTTCTCACTATGAAGATTAGCTTGCAACATAAGGGGACTGTTAAAGATATTTTCTAAATACATTGGTCAGTAGAAGATACTTTAGTCATGCGCTATAGACAGTTTAGCAGGTTTCTCACTGCACAATGATTTCTATGGTAACCTGCATACCTGTTATCTGATTAGCTGAGAGCAGGAGTGATGTAATCCCATGGATGGACTGACAGGCACTGAGTGAACTAATTAGATTAAACAAGATTAGCGAGTGATCTGTAAGGATGCATTCACGTGGCAAAGACCAAATACTGGTCAGATTTTCCGCCCGGTATTTAGTCTTTTTTTGGCACGTAGGGAGACGACTTTTGTCCGTAGTTTGTGGATTCAAGCCGTTCGCCTTCACACCCACATGTTCATGTTCTGCCCGAAAACTGGGCGGAAGAATGAACAGCCAGCAGTGTAAAAAAACGTCCGGTAGAGAATCCGTGCAGTGGGGACTGCTGCACGGATTTTCTATTAAAGGAGCAAAGACCATGGACATAAACAGTGATGAGGGGGCCACAAGGTATTGTTGGAGATTATTAGAGCACTTTTGCGAGTTCACCTATGTTCTCTGTTCAGTTATGGTTATTGTTTGTTTTTTATATGACATAGGCACTGTTTTGCACCAGAGTGTACAGATTTGTTTTCCAGCCGGTCATGGTGCGATCCATTAACTCTAATATGATCGCTAGGGGTTCACAGTATTACTGATGCCAAGAATAGCAGTACATACTGTGCTATTTGAGTCATAAAAAATCCATAAGACCTTGATTGAAACCTCAGGCACATGTGAACCAACTTGTTACTATTCCACTACAGTGTTCCTATTGTTGTGCCACCACTGTCATGACAGGTACCATTGTGAGGTGCCAGTCACATGTAACTATACTTTCCGTGCCATTGAATATGCAAGGACAGAGAAGCAGCATATGCCTTTTCTATACTCTGTATTGCCATTAATTTGTGTTAGTAATGTAGTTTGTGTGCAATATAAAAATGTATACAATAAACTCTTGCAAAACTAAATGTAGGCAAATATTCTTGTACTTCTAGAAAAGTTGGTAGTCTAAATTCCCTCAAAGGGATTTTACCACAAAGTATAATGGATGTGGGAAGTTTGCAAATTAAATAACACTGGTGTACAGCTCGTCTCTAGGGGATATGAACAGTGACGAGAGCTCCTCAGTCTTGGCCATACATGCTCAAAAATCACCTCTCCTTTCAGGCAGCTACTGTCAGTTTCTTCCCTAGCTGGTAATTACACACTTACTGCTGAGCAAGTGTTCAACTCCAGGTGCTGTCATTCTACTCCTGTCTTCTGTACTCCTTAGTAATTAGTCAAACAGTGCAAATAAACTGAAAAAAAATAAACCAAAATCAGGTATGTACACTGAGAATAAATCCACATGCTTGGTTCCTGCAGTGATGTGAACCTAGGACCCCTATGCTGAAAGGCGGAAGCTCTAAAAACTCAGCAACATTGTAGCTACTCACCACTCTTTACATAAACATACCTTTGTTTGACTAGAGTGAGCACATTGTGAGGAAAGACATGGTGATGTCAAGCCTTCTGGGTCAAATGATATGCAGTTCAAACAAATAATACATGCCCCTTTTGAACACACTGAAAGCTGAAGCAGGACAAACCAGGCATGAAATGCCTTCATGATAAAAACCCTTTTAATAGCAGCCACTATATAGCTATTGTATTATTATCACTACAGGAGGTTATCAACTAAGAATCCAATTAACTGAAATGATAAAAAGAAACCATTCATCAATATATTTGTCACTTTACTATGTCTCGAGATCGTGTTGTGACCTTTTGGTTTTACATCAGCATTCAAACTCTATATCCGTCACAAACCACTAAAGAGTACCTCCGAATACAATAGCTTAGCATTGGCATACAGTCGCTTCAACCAGATAGTTTGAGTGGGCTTACTAGACAATCGAAGATACAAGTGTACTAAATAAAAATCAGCAGCACAGCTCAACTAGACAGCCATACTTTTTAACCAGAGGCTCAAACTGGTTATGTAGTAGTTTACCATAGCTTTTAACTTTGTGTAGTAACTGCTGTATCCACAGAACTGAAAACAATAAAAGTTTGTTTTTGATCCTGCAGGTACTGAAAGGAAAATCTGAATCCCTTTTAGGATTTTTGGACCCTGGACATTTTACAGACAGTTTGTAAGTGTCATTTCTTATTTAGTCTTTTGTTCTGTGGTTAATACAAGTAGTCATTCTGCATTACATGTAATTGTCTGCAGGAAAGCCATCAATAAGACCTATGAGGTGTTTGTTCTCTCGGCTGGTCATCTGGACGAGCGAGTCTTTCTGGAGGATGCAGAGGAAGAGATCGGAAGTGTTGGTCGCTGTCTGAATCCTGAGCTGGGAGCAGAATCCACAGAGAGGGCACAGGTGTCATACCACTTACAGCAGCACTTTGACAGGGTAATTATAGCAGCTATTAGGCAACAATGAGATGCCACATGTAACAATCTTCCCTGCCTTGCAGTAGTAGATAGCATGCAATACAAGTTCCTTGTGGAGAAAAATGAATGCCTGTTTCTTCAACCCCTTATCATAATGTTATTGACTTTTACTTTTGGGCAGTGTGTTCCTTGAATTGAGCGCTGTCTAGAAACTGTTCTATGAATGAGAAAATGTTCTTCAATATGCTCTTCTGCATTCACAATTGGAGACATTTTGGAAATTACATTGAGTGTATAACTCAGATATTGCCCAGAGTCAATGGTGCATGCTACTTCTAAAGTTGGGGGTAAATTCAAGTAGACCATGTTGGTATCTCATAACAGATCTTCTCCTCGTTTGAAGGACCTGAGCTGCATTACTCTGCTATGAAAACAGAATACACCAAGGAAGTATATTAGAAAATCAAGGACTGGTTGGTCCTACACAGATGAGTTTTTCCACATAATTGTGGTAAACCAATTATATAATGGGTGTTTTCCCACCAATACCTTTTCTCACTTTCAGTAGTGGTGGGGTTGTGACTCTGGAGATCTGTATTTAATACTGTTATGGGAGACTCTATCCCTATTACTACAACAGCCACGGTAAGGGGGCATTTTATAGATTGGTGGTTGAGCATGCATGCTGCTGCCCCATGTAACTCGATTCACACTTGGCGATTTCTGTATATCAGTGAGCTTATTATTTCTACTCAGTTCTCTGAAACGACACATTAAATTGTACATTACTGGATGACTTCTTTGTGTTCTACTCATTTCGCTATTTCTAGTCAGACCCATATAATAATTGTTCTGTAAAACAAGTTTGTTGTATAGTACAAAATGCTTGCATGCCTTGAGTGTTTGTAGGCTAATTCCTTCTTATATTCTTGCAGATGAAATCTTTGCGGATATCAACACCCCTTACCAGTCTGAAATATGTTAAGGAGAGCTCTTCATACCAAACTCCTGTCTCTAGTGCAACATACAATGTCAGCCGCCTGTTTGCCATCCTGTGTGGCTTTAAAGCCACCCCTAGTGAGAGACTGCAGCAGATTTTAAGGTTATGCCTCATTTTACATATTATGTAGTCTTTAACTTTTTTATTTTAATTACATAAGCCCTACATAGATGTTAGTGGTATTAATATCCAAGGACTGCCCCAAAATTTGGTGAGTTGGTGAATCAATTACATATTCTCCACCGTGCATACTATACCACTTGTCGTCTACATAAATTTCGCCCAGAGATTCCGAATATGCCTATCGTCATCTGATACTTTTTTTGATTTACTATGGTCCTTTCCTAAAATTCAGGGCTTTTGGAAACAAATTCTTGAGTTTCTAAACGATAAAACGGGTTGATCGGTGGCGAATGACCCCAAATCCCGTTTACTTTTTTTTTTAGATTCTGAGGATTACCCATCAACCACTGGCCACGCGGGCCTCACTGAACTTTTGTTTATAGCTAGGAAAACGATCGCCCGTCATTGGACGTCCAGCCATATTCCTAGTATGCAGAATTGGATTCATTCTGTAAATGTCACTCTCCAATTTAAATAATATATCTATTTACACTGTGGTTGTCCTGATAAGTTTGCCAAGGTCTGGCAGAAATGGTTGGATACTACGCATAGCATCCTATCAATCCCCTGCTTAGACTAATCCTGTTAAAATCTTATTAATTGGGGACGTTCTGAATTAGTCTCATTTTCCTATAACTATACCAGGCCTGTCACTCCAGATTTCCCTGCATCTGTTTGCCTTTGCCTCAGTGCTTGATCTCTAGGGTTTTGTGTTCACATAAAGTTCTTGTTGTTGCCCTATGCAGAAAGACGAACAAATGCACATACACAAATCATTTGTATACATTTGTTATGTTTATTATAAGTCTTTACTCAAGTTTTAATCTATATTAATGAGATTACACTTGTTATGTATGCTTGTGAGTGTATTGTGTCACATGATCTTTATTCCAATAGCACTTGTGATATACTTTATTGTATGGTATTGCTAAATGTTATTTGCACACTCTGTACTAGCACTTTTCCTGTCTTTATTGTTTTCTGATCCCATTGTTTTAAATATTAAAATGTACATTTCCGCATAAACTTGATTTTGTTAAAAAAAAAAAATATCCAAGGGAAGTTCCTAGACATGACCTGGATATTCATAAATTGTATAGAGCTATTTTGTTGAGCCTTCCTTGGGCAGGCTGTGAGGTAAAGGAAACAAACGAAAAAAACCCATAGGTGCAGTAGTCATGAGATCAAGCCTAATAGCAGAAAAAATTGTAGCTGATTTTGCACATTGTAATTTACTGAAGAAAATGTCCACATCTAAAGCATGTTGCATTTTGATAAACATGTCGTGATCCCAAAAATGCCAAATACCAAACTGGTATGTGAAGGCATTCTTAAACTTGCTCCAAACATTTCCAGGCTTAAGTGTGCCTTGAAAACGCATTTCTTTAAAGGGGTTTTCTCACTACGAGCTTTTGCCTTCATCTGAGCTTAGATTTTCAAATCCAGGGGCGGGTCTCCCACTAGCGCGTGTCTTCCCTCACTGAGGAGTGGTAACCTTATCAAACCCCTTCCCTGTTCCTTCTCCCTCCCGAGTCCTCTTCATTCTGTCTGAGCAGTGGGAGGGAGTGGATGTCACAGCTCTCCAGACCTCCTGCAATGGTCAGTTCTCATTTCTGGAGACCTCCCTTCCAGGCTGCACAAGCAATCCTTGTAACTACAGTACCTGTATTGGTGTAAACAGTTATAAATACAGCCTAAAATAATGAAACAAATGTGAGAAATGCACTTTGCTATCCCATCATTTATCAGGCAGAGTGTATAAGGTTACACCGTTAGTTACATAGTTAGTACGGTTGAAAGAAGACACGTGTCCATCAAGTTCAACCAAGGGTGGGGAAAATGTGGGTGAGGGAGAGAGACAAGGATTTTAAGCCCAGCCTCACCACTGGTTAATGCCCTGGAACCCCCAAGGCAAGAACCAATCTGCTCCAATGGAGACCATATCTCTGACCCCAGAGCCTCCACCAGCGAGGATCCAGAATTTTACATAGCTACGTACGCATTAATATTCTTTAGTTCCAGGTAGGTATCTAAGGTGTATTATATGAGTGTAGGGAGCAGAGTGTATAAGGGTGTATTATATGGGTGGGGTGAGCAGAGTGTAGAAGGGTGGAGGAGTGAATTTAGCAGCTAATGAGAGTCAGTAAAAGCCCAGATCCTTCACATTTAGAGCCATCACTGTGAGAGGAGCAGAGGCACACACAGCTGTGAGAGTAGTTAGCCCAGAGAGAATAGGACAGCCAATCACAGCACAGGGGGTGTGTCCCGACTAAAAGCTGCAGAAAAAGCTCTAGACACACACAGATTAGCTAACAGCTGCTATACTAAATGATTTCGCTAATGCAAACCAATTGCAAAAGTGCCTATTTTTAATGTCCCCATTACTACAGATATGATGTTTGTAGCGAGTAAATCCCTTTAAGGACTATGTCACGTACCTTATTCTATGGCCTGGCTGTAGAGATCTCGACTGTGTGCCAGCTTCCATCGCTTGTCACTCTGCATTTTACAGCTGCATTAGATACTGAATGGATGGCTGGTTCATACAGCTTTATCTATGGTCTTCTGGACAGAAATAACACCATTCCATTTAAATTGAAATTTCTTCTTGGCAGAGACCTTTTTTCTCATTGTTTGCTCATTTGTATTGATCGTTTGTCATGTTACTTGTTTGTTATCTTTCCAGTTGTAAAATTTTACATAATATGTTAAAGGGAATGTGTCATCAAAAAATGAGTCATTGTTTAAGTTCCGTTTTTATGTTAAACACATTTTTTAAGAATTTTTTAATCTTTCTGTACAGAACAGGAAGTGTCAGACAATTATTAGGCTTAGTGGCCAAAGTGAAAACTGCAGGACTTAAGAATTATTAAAAAAATATTGAAAGTGATATAGAAAATAAAAAAAAATATATAACCAAATATTCTTAAAAAATGTGTTGGACATAAAAATGTGAGTTAAACAGTAAGTCATTTTTGATGACAAATTCCCTTTAAGGAATATTCTCAAGTCTGATTTGGACGCTGATTCTGGTGCAGATCTAGCACGGAATCCACTTCAGAATCTGTGTCCAATTTTCATCTCATTGTTGCCAATGTAAAATTCACATGGTTGTTAATACAACGCCGATTTTTTTTCAGTATGAATTTTTTCCAGGCTGAAAATGCCCATTGGAAACAATAGAGAGTCTAAAATTGTCGTCCAGTCCACATCACACAAAATTTAGCGAGGATTGGAAGTGGATCTGCTTCGCACAATATTGTCCCAATCAGGGCTGTGGAGTCGGCAAGCCAAAGCCCGGACTCCGACTCCTCAATTTCCCAAACCTCCGTCCCGACTCCGACTCCTGATTCATACACGACACATGTTTAAGTGATAACTTTACTGTAGTAAAGTGGTAACATCAGGCTGTTTATCACCTTATGATACAATAATCAAGCTATTTAGGTAGAACAGACACTGACAAGCAAAAGGGTAACAATGTTTTGATCTTTTGAACACTTGTGGGTAGAGTTGAAGAAAAAGCTGTATTTGTATCCAAGTCCAGTCTGCACCAACATTGGGAATGTGTAGAAGAGATCTGGGATCAGATTTTAGTCAAGACCTGCTTGAATCTGATCCAAAGCCCAGAAGTATTCAGGCAGGATTGAAAACCAAAAGGTGGATTTCCTAAAATACTAACAAAATAATAGAAATTAACATTTTGATTTTTAGGAGCAAAACAGTAACAATGCAGTTACAGGAAAGAATCTGCAGAACTAAGCAGATGCTAAATACTTGCAAGTCAAATTTATGTATAAGATATGTAAGATGACTGTATATAAAATTACAGTAGCCTCATGTGCAAAGCTGTAGTGGATGGAGAGATATGGAGCCTGAAAGTCACAAGTTCAAAACAATGTTACCATTTTGCTTGTCAGTGTAAAATATATTTATTGGATATGACTTTAGAACACATAAGAAATTGTAAATATGCGAAACACTGCAGGAACATTCGTGGAGTCTCTGAATTTGTTCTGAGAAATAGTATTGCCTCCATCAGATCCTGCATACATGACCTCACATCTGATCTCATTATTTCCAGGCTAGAGAACGGCCTCTCTACACTAACTTGGGTTGGGGGCAAAGCGGTGACCACAGGGGCAACATCTCTAACAATGTCAGGGTATAAAGGAATTGCCTCAGCCACAGTCAGTTTTGATGAATGGTTGAACTCTTCTACTTCTTTGAAAGCAGGTGAAAAATTTTGCTGAAATCTGTTTGCCCTGGGAGCGGAATCTTTTCCCCTGGGGCAGCGCTTTGCCTGCTCCATGTCATCAATTACACTCCTCATGTGATGAGGACCCAATTCCTCTTGCTCTTTGCACTGCATCGAATTAAGTGGACCAACTAATTATATATTTTGGGAGTTGGAGTCGGTCCCTTTTATGACGACTCCGACTCCTGCAAAATAGGCTCCGACTCCGACCCCACAGCCCTGGTCCCAATAAGCGTCTAAAAATCCACACTTAAAAATTTATTTTGAAATCCTCATCAAATCTTCGTTAGAAATTGCAAATCCTCATCTGTTTCAGTGTCAACATTTTTGGAATCCAAATCAGCCATGTGAACGTAATTATAGCGCTATAGAAATAAAGATTGTCATTATGTGGCATGAAGTGAAGCTTTTTTGGGCTCCTGAGTGCAAACCTGGACTAATAAATGTTGAAATAAAATCATATGCAAAGGAGTTCTGCATGAAAGTAGTGGGAGGAAATTGTCATAATAATAGTATATGTTTTATATGTTTTGTAGTGCCTGTTCCAGAAACCCCACACAAACCATTAGTAAGTGCCTGAAAGAAATGTTTGATGTGTTTTGTGAACACACCGTGTCAGAAGGTGGAGAGAGTCAGCATTGTAAAGGTATGGCTTCTTGTGTTGTATATGGCTCATGTTTTATATATGAATATTTAAGGGCATAACTGGAGAAGCCTGGGCCCCATAGTAAACTTTTAGACTCCTCCCCCCTACCTCCAACCCGACCGCAAACATTTACCAGTACCTCTTCATAATTGTCATGCAGTTACTAGATAATACAAGGAGCAAATACCTCACCATACATATCACCATCGTACTGCCACTCAATAAATCCCACTATACCAAGACCACATATATTACCCCTAAATTATCACTGAATAAAGATCAGTATACAAAGACCAATATTACCCCTTTACAGTGACCATATAGTGATAATTTACAGTGTAAATAGGCTCTGCAGACTGTATATTACTGCCATATAGTGACCATATAATACTCTTTATACACAGAAAAATGGAGCCATATCTCTAAAAAAGTACCAAAATTTTATTTAGTTTAAACAACACTTAAACACAATTGACAAACATATATAGGAGGATATCTACAAAAAAGAGGGGACAAAACGGCAAAGAAATGCCTGCTCAAAAATAGGAGTGATGTTATTAGTAACTCAATTATAGATATATGGATATATAGATATGATATGGCTTAGAAAGTTTTAATCATCATTACAATACTATAACAGACCCGTGTCCATTCCCACATCAATCCATAATTAGTATCCTTATCTAACTCTATCCTCTCAAAACATTGCAGCAGGCAATATATCCAAAGCTACCCCACAAAAAGTAAGTCTGGGTGGCAGATAGTGCAAGGTAAACAAAGACCCTATGCAGCCCGACGACCAAAGAGTATTTACCCATCTGATAAGGAGGGTACAGGGGTACAAATGCCGCTCATGCCCACGTCCTAACGCGTTTCGCCAATAGGAGTCCTTTGAGGAAGCTGCAATGTTTTGAGAGGATAGAGTTAGATAAGGATACTAATTATGGATTGATGTGGGAATGGACACGGGTCTGTTATAGTATTGTAATGATGATTAAAACTTTCTAAGCCATATCATATCTATATATCCATATATCTATAACTGAGTTACTAATAACATCACTCCTATTTTTGAGCAGGCACTTCTATGCCGTTTTGTCCCCTCTTTTTTGTAGATATCCTCCTATATATGTTTGTCAATTGTGTTTAAGTGTTTAAATTAAATAAAATTTTGGTACTTTTTTAGAGATATGGCTCAATTTTTCTGTGTATGAAGTGTATTATGGGAGTTTCTCTGCCTTACAACAGATGGTGTTTTGGTACCTTGTATATAGTGACCATATAGTAGTATATACCAGTTGTACATAGACACTGCAGACTGTATATTATAGACATATAATGACAATGCAATGGTAAATACCAGTATACACAGACGCTCTGCAGAAATATAAGTGATTACAGTGCAGTTAAATCCAGGGGCTCACAGGTGACAGTCGTTCACTTTCCCTTTTCTTCTCCATCTGATCCAGAGTGCCATGATGACATCTCCTGGCCACCACTTTTGCCTGCAGATTTGGAGAGAAATAATTTAGAATCCTCACTTTTCTCATCAGCTCCCTCAGTGTCTACCACCTCTCTACAAATTTCCTAGGGGTGGGAAAGCAGATGCAGACCATAACTTTGAGGCACAGTCTTCTAGAGGGGTTAGAGGGACAGAGGACTAACCCCCTGGATATTTTGCTACAGCTATGGCCTGTACCCATCAGACTCATATTACCAGGTAGGTAGGCAAGGCCCCTGGTAGGTAGGTAGGTAGGCAAAGTCCTAGGTAACAGGCAAATGAGCAAGGCCCCAAGTAGGTAGGTAGATAGGTCCAGGTAGCTAGTAGACCCTCATTAGAGAGGTTGGTAGGTCCTAGTTAGACTTTTAGGCCTTAGGTAGATAGATGGTTGGTCCCAGGTAGGTAAGCAGCAGTTAGGCCTCAGGTTGGTTGATAGTAGATCGGCTCCCTAGTAGGTAGGTAGGCCATATGTAAGTAGATTGGCCCCATGTAGGTAGCTTGGTAGGCCTCAGGTAGGTAGACAGCAGTTAGGCCTCAGATAGGTAGTAGACAGGCACTAAGTAAGTAGGTAGGCCATAAGTAGGTAGATTGGGCCGAAGTAGGTAGATAGGCAGTAGTTAGGCTCAAGCTAAGTAGGTAGGCCACAGATGGGTAGGTAGGTAGGCTACAGGTAGGTAGATTGGCCGTGGGTAGGTAGACAGTAGATAGCTGAATAGGTAGGGCCCCATTGTATAGAAAAAAAAAGAAAACAAACGCACCTCTTACTGTTCCCCTGTCAAGCGGTAGGCTGGGCTCCCCTAGAAGAGTCCAGGGCAGGCCGCATGATGATATGACGTCAATACTCTGCCGCCAGTATAGCGGTAGTTATACCACTGTGAATATTGATTCCAGGGAGTTAAAGTTGCACCCACTAGATTTACAGTTTGTCAAATGTTTCTTTTTCAACCACGTGTGTTGTAATAGGTTACCTTTACGTTCTACACTGTAATGCACATTGATTTCTTATTTCTTACAGACCGGTATTGTTTCAACCTTGATGTAAAAAACAAAATATCGAATTTTAGGGTTTTGCGTTTGAAAGGTGTTTTTTTTTTCCTTCCTTCCTTTATTTCTTATTTTTAAGGGTATGTTCACATGATGGATTTAACTATCCTAAATCTGCAGCAGAAATATGAGATTTCACTATTGTTTTAGACACAGCCCATGTCAGTGGGGCTAATGCATATGTTGGCTGCCCTACACAGAAGCTGCCATGCCTGCACAGCTAAGAAGTTGCGTATTACTAGGATAAAGATGCCACATGACTTTCTTATGAATTCCATATGGAAAAAACTCCTTATTTTAATTCCAAACTTTATTCCTTCCTGACATTTGATTTACATCATAATTCAGGAAATGTGAATGGAGGTGGCCGGGAGCTGAATCCACATCATATATTGCAGGTGCTGGCTGTTAGTTATAGTTGGCATCCGCTTGTATCAGCTGGGACTGGAGATAAACCTATTCTTGGCCGGAAGGACCCTTTAGGCCTGCCATCATATTGCTTCTATTAGAGAGAGGTGTTTGTACCCTGTTCTGCAATACATTGGTACCACAGAACGGTGAACAAGCGATCCTGTAACTTTAGGGAACTAAATGTATAAGTAAAAAAATATATAAAAGTTTAAAATATATTAAACATTTTGAAACTAAGAAGTTCAAACCACCTCTGATTTTCTGTTCAAATAAATTTCTATCCAACACCAAAACTGCATTTCTCGCCAATGTCATTGGGGGACACAGCACTTTGGGTATAGGCCCTTGCCCTAGGAGGCGGACACTAGGTGGACCAAACGCGTTGGGCCCGCCCCGGTGGTCTATATCCCTCCTGCTGACGCCAGGCTGATTAGTTTTCAGCCTAGTGTTCGTAGGAGGCAGACGCTGCTCTGCAGCTCTCCGGAGTTTGTTATTTTCCTTTCCTTTGCAGGAGGTGATTTAGCACCCGGCTCTCACCTGTTGGAAGGTGATTGAGCGCCCGGCTCTCACCTTGTGGAGAGGTGATTGAGCCTCTGGCTCTCACCTATCAAGGGGGTTCGTCAGCGCATAGTTGTACCGTGACGCTGTCCCCCCTGAGGGCATCAGGAAACCAGTCAGTTCTTTAGCTGCCTGGCCTTCCTTTTCGCCGCTCACCCATTCCCACCTGCCGCCTCCACGGCCTTTTAATGGATGCCGGTAGCCTCACCTCTGGGTGCATGGTACCGAAGGGGTGATGCCGCGACGCCCGAAGACGTCAGACCGGTGTGTACCCCGAATTCCTACGTATTGGGGGTGGTCAGGTTTTTTTTTTCGTTACCTTGTATGGGTTTGGCCCCCCAGCATTGTCCTTTTCCCTGAGTGGGGTCTCCCAAGGGTTGGGGAGCGCATTCTCCCTGCTTAGCCGGGCTGGCGCTGGGCAGCGGCATGTTAGCCCGCTGCGTCAGCGTTCGGTCGTGACATTTTTCCCCGGTGTGCTGGGCTTTCCAGAGGTCAGGGCACTTTTACCCGCTTAATCATAGCTGGCGTTAGACAACAGGGCATGTTTGACCTGCTGTGCCGGCGTTTGGGCAACCATGCGGTACCGCGGCATTACTGCCGCGGTACCGCACATTTGGGCTTGGCGCTGGCTGCTGGGGGGAAGGATGGGCCTCCCAGGGGCTGCGGGTGCTTCTTACCCGCTTCAGCGGCGTTCCGGCGGCCGCATGTTTAGATTTAGCTGCCGGAGGCTTAGGCCCCAAATAGGCCCTTTCCTGGGCTTGTACCGCCCCGGGGGCAGCCTCAATCAGGTTCGGGCCCCTCTCAGGACGGGGCAGGACCTCCAGCAGCCCAGGCCTGTGTTGGAAGTGGAGCCTACATGCCATTTTCCGGCGTTCGGCGTCCTGGCTGTTTGCTGCATCTCCTGGCTACCGAGGAGGACACAGCACCTTGGGGTGGTAAGTTGGCCTGCTTGGGGCCATCTATCCCTGCCCCATGCACCTTGCAGCCATGTCCCTGTCCAAGGACGAGGGGTTAAAACCCCCCACATCCAAAGCAGTGGCGACTTACTTCGCCTGCACCCGTTGCCACAAGAAATTCCCTTGCGGCTAGCCCAGGGCCCTTTGTGCCCTTTGCGCTGTTCCTCAGTCAACCGCCGCGGGGGCCCTACCCCTCCTGTCAGGAGTCATGGCCCCGGAATGGGCCAAGGCTCTCTCACTAGCTGTGGACGATCTGTCCCGACTGTCCTAGGTTATGGTTTCGGACATAGAGCGCAGGCCGTCACTGCTCGCTGCCCAGCATCTCCCACTGTCCAGCGCCAGGTGCAGCCCGTACGGAGAGTTCGCGTAGGAGGGTTAGAGCTCTCTCTTCCTCGCTATCGCCTGAGCTGTCTCCTGACAGACAGTGGTCAGAAATAGACTCTCCATGCCGGGATATGGCTTCTTCAAGTGGGGACTCCTCTGATTCTCACTTTGAGCCAGACAGAGATGATGGAACGGCAGCAGCGGTCCAAGCCCTTATCCAGGCTGTCAGAGACTCCCTTCATGTTAAGGATGAGGATGCCTCAGCCTCCCAGGAGGAGGTGTTTGGTGTTCCCTACACACCCAGAATTTGAGGAGCAGAATGAGCTAGGGAGTGGAAACTCCCTCAGAGCCAGCCGGCACGGTGCCATTCGCTTAAAAAGCACACCCATTTTCAGCCCTTTCAGAGCTTTTCATACAGGCAGACCGCGGGGGAAGGTCCGTCATTCTTCGGGGACTAAGTGCTCCTCAGCCAGACCGGCTTCGTCCTGGTGAACTCGCAGAACTCTCAAGGGTTTGAGGGCTCCAAAAATTTTCTCGGGTCGGGGGTCGTCTCCTCCAGTTCCAGGAGATCTGGCAGGCGCAGGTCGACGATGCCTGGGTCCACGAGATCATGACTTTGGGATACAGGATTCACTTCAGTTCTCCTCCCCCAACACAGTTTCTTCTTTCCCGCCCGCTTCTCCGGCACAAGTGTCAACTTTTGTTCTGGCAATCTGCACCCTTCTCATTCAAGGAGTGATTTCGCCGGTCACCGAGCCCGAGCGTTTTCCGGGTTTTTACGCAAACCTTTTTATGGTCCCCAAAAAGGACGGCTCGGCGAGGCCGGTGTTGGATCTCAAGGAGCTCAACCGGTTGGTGCAAGTTCCCAGTTTCCGCATGGAGTGGCTCCAGTGGGTGATAGCCTTGCTGGAGCAGAACGAATTGTTGGCCGCTATAGACATCAAGGACGCTTATCTGCATCTCCCTATTTCCCAGGCCCACCAGCAGATCCTCCGGTTCGCGGTAGGCTCGCAGCACTTTCAGTTCAGGGCTCTGCCATTCAGCCTTGCACCAAGGGTCTTCACAAAGGTTCTTGCGCCCCTGATGGCGATTCTTCGTGTCAGGGGCATGACAGTTATCCCATAACTGGAGGACCTTCTAGTAAAGGCTCCTTCTTGTTGGGCCTCTCTGGGCAGCATCAGGACCACCCTAGACATCTTGGTACGCTTTGGGTGGGTAGTCAATTTTGACAAGTCATGTCTGATCCCATCGCAGAGGATGAAGTTTCTGGGAATGATTCTCGACACTCAGGTGGCCAGAGGGTTTCTTCCACCAGGGGAGATCCAGCAGCTGCAGTCAGACGTTTCGCTACTTCTGAATCACACCTCATATACCCTTCGCACTTGCATGCAGGTTCTTGGCAGGATGGTGGCTGCCTTCGGGGCTGTGGCCTTTGCACAGTTTCACTCTCGCTATCTGCAGCGAGCGATCCTGTCTCGGTGGGACGGGTCTCCAATGACCCTGGATGCAATGGTTCGTCTGCCACCCCAGGTGTGAGCCGACCTGGGCTGGTGGCTAACCTCCCCTCCAATGGCTGATCATCACCACAGATGCCAGTGCATCGGGTGGGGCGCAGTATTCAGCTCTCGAACGACTCGGGGTCGCTGGTCCTGCACGGAATCCGGTCTTCAGATCAATGTTCTGGAGTTCCGGGCCATTTTCCTAGCGCTCTCGCATTGGTCCCCTCTTGTTCGGGGTCATCCAATGCGGGTTCAGTCCGACTAACACCACGGCGGTGGCCTGCCTGAATCATCAGGGTGGCACCAGCAGCCGGGCAGTTTTTCTGGAAGCTGCAAGGATTCTTCGCTGGGCAGAGTGATCAGTGCCTTCATTCCAGGGTTGGAGAACTGGTTGGCCGACCATCTCAGTCGAGCGACGATTGATTCCGGGGAGTTGGCTATTCTGCCTGAGGTTTTTCGCCTTCTTTGCCAGAAGTGGGGGACGCCAGACGTCGGTCTGTTTGCGTCTCACCTCAATCACCAACTCCCGAGGTACGTGTCCAGGGACAGGGATCCCCTGGCCCTAGCAGTAGATGCGCTGGTCCTGCCTTGGAGTCAGTTCGCTCTGATCTACCTGTTTCCTCCTTGGCCTCTTCTCCCTCGACTGCTCAAGCTCCTCAAGTTCGAGAGGGTACCCGCTACTCTCATTGCCCAGGATTGGCTCCGCAGTTCCTGGTACGGGGATCTCGTCGCCCTGGCGGCTGACGCTCCTTGGTCCCTTCCGCTGCCTCCGGATCTTCTCTCGCAGGGTCCCCTGTTCCGCCCCACTTTACCACGGCTGCGTTTGACGGCGTGGCTGTTAAAACCGCAATATTAAAATCTCGGGGTTTGTCGGACTCTGTTATCCGGACCATGATTCGGGCACGCAAGCCTCAGTCTGCCCGGATTTAGTACTGGTCCCGGAAGGGCTTTTTCGCCTGGGCTGAAGCCCAAAAATTTCACCCCTTGGTTTGCTCCACTCCAAGGGTATTGTCTTTCCTACAGTCAGGTCTAGAGCTCGGGCTCGGCCTGTCCTCCTTAGGAGGTCAGATTTCTGCTCTCTCAATTTTGTTTCAGCGAAAGCTGGCTTCCTGCTCTCAGGTTAAAACCTTTTTGAAGGGGGTTGCGCATTCCGTCCCTCCGGTTCGTAGACCTATCGAACCGTGGGATTTAAATCTTGTTTTGAAGGCCATGCAGTCTTCACCTTTTGAGCCACTACGAAAAATTTCCCTACGTTTGCTTTCATGGAAGGTGGCCTTCCTGGTGGCTATTACCTCCATCCGCCGAGTGTCTGAACGATCAGCTTTATCATGCAAATCCCCTTTCTTGGTTCTGCAAAAGGACAAGGTTGTTTTGCGTCCTGTTCCTTCGTTTCTCCCTAAGATGGTGTCATCGTCTCATATTAATGAGGACATAATTCTGCCCACTTTTTGCCCTTCGCCCTCTCATCCGCAAGAGCGAGCGTTTCATTGTTTAGACGTGGTCAGGGCCGTTCGGATCTACCTCTCTGTTATGGAAGGTGCTCTGAATCCCTCTTTGTCATTCCGCAGTGCCCGCGCAGGGTCCTGGCGGCCTCTAAGGCCTCCATTGCCAGCTGGATCCGGTCTGCAGTTTCGGAAGCCTATCGGTCTAGGGGGGGAACACCTCCCGTTTCGGGTCACTACTCACTCAACACAAGCGGTTGGTGCTTCCTGGGTGGTTCAGTATCAAGCTTCAGCTTTACAGGTTTGCAAAGCGGCCATATGGGCTTCAGTCCATACCTTTTCTAAGTTCTGCCAGATCCATACCTTGGCCTCGGCTGACGCAAGCCTCGGCCGTAAGGTGCTTCAGGCAGCAATGTGCTAATGCTTATCACTACTGATTAATTTTTTAGTTGTTACCTCTTTTGTTTCCCAACCTCTGGGACTGCACTTGGACATCCCAAGGTGCTGTGTCCCCCAATGACATTGGCGAGAAACTTGGATTTTTATATTTACCGTAAAATCCTTTTCTTGTCTGATTCATTGGGGGACATAGATCCCGCCTTCTTTTTTTCTCCATGGAATCAGTGTGCTCTTTTGTTCTTCCTCTCGGCCACGGCTTTTGTACCGACTGATCAGCCTGGTGTCACACATTAGGTCCGCCTTGTGTCCGCCTCCGAGGGCAAGTGCCTATACCCAAGGTGCTGTGTCCCCCAATGAATCGGACGAGAGAAGGATTTTACGGAAAGTGCAAAAATCTAATTTTTTTAGGTCACTTTGCTTAAAAAGTCATACATACCCCAAAATGTTACCAATAAAAACTGAACTTCAGCCTGAAGAACACAAGCACACAGGTGTCCAGACAAAAAGTAGAAGAGTTAAGAAAATTACAGAAAGTTAAAAAAAAAAATACTGTTTTTAAAGTAAGTAAAACATTACAAAAACTATATGAATTTGGCATCGCTGGAATCAAACTAACCTGCTTAATACAGTAAATATTTATACCACATGGTGAACTCCATAAAAACAAAAACCTTAAAAAATTGTTAAATTGCATTTTTTTTTCCCATTCCACAAAAACAAGCCCTTTTATGGCAAAGTCTTTGGAAAAATAACCAAAAGTTTATGCAGCAGGAAAGGGTTAAGCAGTCAGCTTTAGGCTATGTTCACACGGCTTATTTGCGGTACGTAATTACACCCCGCAACTACGTCGTGTGGACGGGGGCAGGGCGGGAGCGGGGGGCCGGCACCTCGCTGGCCCATAGACTATCATTACTAGCGGCGCGTATACGCCGCTAGTAAATGACGTGTCACTTATCTCCCCCCCACGGCGGATTCGCCGAGAAGGGAGAGGAGACGTAATCCATAGTTCTCTATGAGAACTGTGGATTACCGTAATGACTGGGACGTATTCTAGCTGTAATTCGCGCAGTACGGACTGAAGTACGGACTGATATACGTCCCATTTTAAGCCGTGTTAACATAGCCTTATAGGAGAACATGATTTTATTTGAGTTTGAATTGAGCACTGTATTTAGGCGTGTTTCAGACAGGGAAATAATTCCGTTTGCAGTGACATTACAGGCTTGAGTGACATAGAAGGGTAAATTTAGTGAGGTGTCATACATACATATGTGGGGCTCTCTGTAACATGGGTTGAGCTATATAGGACAGCCAAATGAAATCAAAAAGATATCTAAAGGGATAATGCCTTTTGGAACTGTTGATGGTGAGTGAATTCATGCATTAGGACCTGGTAGCAATGATACGCATTAACCTCTTTGGTGCACTGTTACTACTTGGACACCCAATTTGAATCAGTCTAAAATCTATCGGGCATCTGTGATTCAGAAGGCCTATGATTTATGCCAAAAATTTTCATTAACGCTACAACAAGTTTTAAACCTACAGAACTTGGATATGACAATGTGTTATGTTTGAATCTTTAATTTTTGTAAAATACTATTTACAAAAACTGATCATACATTGAATATAAACTTTTGAATATGTTTCAGACATTGCAAAGAAATACTTTAGGCTGGCCGAGGTGCTGTATTATAAAGTTGTGGAATCTGTTGTCGAGCGGGAAAAGAAATGTTTAGGAGATGTTGATCTGTCTGTAAGTAAAAAAAACTTCAGTGTTAGTGTAATGTAACCAAACCAAGATATGTATGTGTTTTATAGTGTTAAGAATGCAGACCTTCTTTTGGCTAGTTTTCTTAAAATGCTCATCAGCAACCCCTGTTTATAGGCCCTATTAATTCAGGTCCTCCTTTAATTACTTAGAAAATTTGAATGAAATAAAAGATCACTCCAGTTTTAACTAATCAAACCCATACATACATAACCAGCATTTATACAGCATTTCTGCTGCAGTGGCCACTATCTGTGAAAGGTTTGGCTATGTATAGTTTATTTGCAGAACATGGGGCAGTGTGGTGAATCAATAGTTACCATTGCTGCGTTGCGGCACTGGGGTTTTGGGTTTAAGTCTGACCCAAGACAAAATCTGCATTGAGTCTGTATTTTCTCCATGTGGGTTTCCTACCGTATTCCATAATATAGACTGAAAGGTTAATAAACTTCCTATTAACAAAAAAGGCCTTAGTGTGTGTCTTAAATAGCGAAATTAGACTGTGATCAGGGGACTATTGGCACATAGTACTAGAAATAAGTACATTTTTATGTTTAGCAGAGTAATTATTATAAGATCACTATTATTAATGTATTTATTTTTTTGCAGAATATACTGGAGCAGGAGATCTTCCATAAGTCCCTCATTGCGTGCTGTCTTGAAGTTATCGTCTTTTCATACAAACCGCCTGGCACTTTCCCACAGATAATAGTCATGTTTGACTTGATACCCTACCATTTTTACAAGGTACTTTTATATCAACCAGTCATAACATCTAGGGTGCTATCACACAGCGCAGTTTTGGTGCAGTTTTAACTGCGCTCCAATTAAACTGCCTTTATTACCAGCACGCTCCTTTCAGTTGTCTAACTACTACAACAAAAACCTTTTCTGATCGTGTGTCAATTTGAAAGGGTAAGGGTGCATTCACACGGCAAAGACAAAATGCAGAATGAACCTGTTCCAAGTTTTTAGGAACACCATCGGTGTACAAAACCGTCTGGCGGAAAATCCGTGCAGTGTGGATTGCTGCACGGATTTTCTATTTAAATCAAAGTAAAAGGTTGACAGTTGATTTACAGAAACTACAATACTACAAAGGAAAAGTCTTGTAATTATGGAAATTACATTATTGATAGACATGTTAATGAAATGCAAATAATAAAAAAATAAAAACATCTTGATTTATTCAGTACCAAGTTTGAATGCCAGGCGCAGAAATACATGCACATGCCCACCCTGGCATGTTTTAAAATAGGTTGTTAACAATTGCCTGAGCAATGTTATGCTACGCTACATTAACATGGGCATGCAAATCATTATGATAGGCTGCTAGGAGACAAGTACATAGGCCATAGTAACTTGGTAGCTGCTCACGGTCCCACAAGCACCTGCTGTTGAAAAATGGCTCATGGGATATTTAGGAGAAATGGCCGAAGTACTGGTTCTATGACCCAATTAATTTAACATCAAGCTGTTAGTGGGAAATGAATACTTAAGGGGTGCAACTACCTTACATTAGAACACCTCACACCTTAATCCCAGAAGTGGGAATGATGTGATGTTGCCTTGTAAATGCCCATTCACAGCATTGTCAACGTGAGCTTCAGAACTATCTCTAAGTATCATTGCGTCTAAGGGCTTGTTCACACAATGCTTTTGTGATCCGTTTTACGGATCCGTAAAATGGATCCAACAATGGTCAGTGTGATTTCTATAGCTTTCAGTGAAAAAAGCGCATCGCTGTTCTCACGAGAGAACGGAGAGCTTTCCTCTGCTGGGTTTTGCGGATCCGTCTTTAGAAATGACATGTCATTTCTTGTTGCGTTTTATGGGATGACGTAATAACTGCTGGATTGGAGGTGCGGGGGATCGGAGGTGGCGGTGAGCAGCTGCTGTGATCGGAGGTGCGTTGGATTGGAGGTGCCGGTGAGCAGCTGCTGGGATCGGAGGTGCGGGGGATGGATCGGAGATGCGGGGGATGGATCGGAGATGAGAGAGAGATGCGAGAAAGAGAGAGATGAGAGAGAGAGAAATTGATTGAGGTAAAAGGAAGCCGTTCAAAACGCATCCGTAAAACGGATCCGTAAAACGCATGTTACAAGCATACAAAACGGATGTAAAACTGCATCAGCTGTTGCGTTTTTGGGATCCACTTTTCGGATGCAGTTTTGATGCAGTTTTCAGTGGTAAAAAACGGATCCATAAAAACCGATCCCAAACGTCGTAGGAACAAGCCCTCAGACAGCAGTGGGACTCCTCGTTGAAGTGGATGAGCCTTCACTTCAGCTTCCATTGCCATCTTGTTGTGCGACCTGATAGCTTTTGGGAGCAATGACATGAAGTCAATAGAATATATGTAGCTGGATGTGTGGCTCTTAGGGTAGGTGTGCAAAAGCTTGATGATTTTTTTGACACTGGTGCTTGAAAATTTGATTAGTTGCAGATTTTAGCGACACCTGCTACTTCCTCACATTTTACCTTACGGCTTGTCCATCTTGTTCTAATGTTAATGTGAAGGAGTGTATATTTTCTTTAAATCTGCTTTCAATTTTTATCACTTGGCATAAAACACAATGGTTTATTTAAGTCAAGTACAGACTGTGAGAGCTATTTTTGTTTGTTACACAGTTGTTGATTTACGGAGAATCTCATTAGACTGAGACAATAATTCTAAATTTCTGTGGCTGTCAATTTTTATGTTGTCCTTTTTTTTTTTCCTTGAAAGGTGATTGAACTTGTCATCAAGGCAGAGGATGGTTTATGTCGGGAAGTAGTAAAACACCTAAATCAGATTGAAGAGCAGATTCTTGAGAGCATGGCATGGACTCCTGACTCCCCTCTGTGGGACAAGATTAGAGACAATGATGGAAAAGTTCCACTCTGCAAAGAGGTACAAGACTGTTATCAAGCTGTTTGGAGCTACATGATGAGACTTCTGGTTTTAGGCCAGTATCAATAAAAAAACAACAGCTTATTTAATAAATTAACCTGTAATAAATCTATTATTGTTTTTTTCCAGGTAATGCACCCACATCATTTTGAAGGAACTGTTGGTAACAGCATGATGAGTTCATCTGCACCTCTTACCTCAAGGCGAGTCAATGAGATCCGGGCTGATGCATCTAGTCTAGGAGAAGTAAGTGAGAGTTCCATCAAATTCTTCTAATAACGCATTTAAAGGCAACAATTTCCTGGAGAATATTTTTACCATTATTTGTCCTATTTCTCTCTGTGTACATTGTCCTTGCAGCTTGTATGATATATGTACTTTGCTCTTTTAGATGTCTCCTCTTCTTCGCCTACCTTATTTGACCGATATAGTTCACCTATAGCTGGCACAGCTCGTCGCCGTCTTTTCATTGACTCTGATAGCCCATCTGAAGAAGGAAGTCCAGCACAAGCATCTCCACATTCCACTGCTGAATCAACTCCTTCACCTGTTCCTGGGCAGACCCTAGTAACAATGGCGACTGCTACAGTAACAGCAAATAACGGGCAAACGCTCACTATCCCTGTACAGGGTAAGATATTCTGAAGACTATACAGCTTATGCCACTTAAACATTTACAGGTTGTGACCTTCTCCTTTTATTATCCCACTAATAGGCATTGCGAATGAGAATGGAGGAATCACATTTTTTCCAGTACAGGTCAGTATGAGCGGACAAGCACGGGGTGTTTCTAGTTCCATCCAGCCACTTACTGCCCAGGCTCTTGCTGGTCCAATGACCACGCAACAGATGCAGGTTGCAGGACAAGTAACCATTCCTCAGGTCCCAGTTTCTCCAGGACAACAAAATGTCAGCAACAAATTGAAAAAAGTTGGTTCTCTGGCTCTTTTCTGCAGAAGGGTAAGACTAATTTCTTAAATTTTTTGTAAAAATTGCACAAAATTTTTTTCTTCCACCTTTTCTTTACTTTTATTTATTTTCTACTTACATTTATTTGTTGTTAGTTTCATATTTTAAAGATGTCAATACGTATTTTATGTAAGACAGCTGAATCTGATATTCTCAACTGAACCAGCCAACTGTCTTATGTGCATAAGGGTGCCCTGACACTCAGCATACAGTAGGTGATAGAGAAAAAGAAGGACTGGGCATGTTGAATTTGAACATGCCTGATCTTTTGTGTCCACAGTAATTAAGCTATTGCTTGATAAATCTGATAGTGGCTTATTTTCCTTTCTCACTTGAAAACACATGCTGATTATGTATGCAGTCTGTGGGAAAATTGGGATTAACAGCTGCAGATAGATATCAATCTAAATTTTGTGGGCATCTTTAAAAGGGTTTTCCCACAATTATTATCACCTGTCCACAGCAGAGCAAAAAGGAATCACCTGTGGATAGGTGATAAATGGCAGTTGTGAAGAAACACCTTTAAATGGGTTTTGCCATCAATGTCTGATAGGTGAAGGTCAGTCTCCATTTATTTCAGTGGTAGTTCCAAGTACACCTATCTGAAATAGATGGCATATCTTATCAATATGCCATCAATGTCTATGATGGCAAAACCTCTGTAAGGATCTAGGTGGCATCTGCCTTGATAGCATCCCCTTATCTAAAGTATGACCTTCCTGTAATTTAATAGATAACTGTCTGTCATCTGAACATATCTGTGAATATTATTATTTATTTTATTTATTTATATAGCGATGTTATATTCACAGCACTGTACAAAGATTTTCATTCTTGATATTGGTCCCTGTCCCCATTGAGGCTCACAATCTAAATTCCAGATTAAGCTAACTAAAAGTTTTGTAGTGCGGGGGGAACAGGAGTACCTGGATGGAACGCACATAAAGACAAGGAAAACATACAAACTTGTTGCAGATGTTGTCCATGGTGGGCCTTGATCCCAGGAACCCAGCATTGCAAGGCAACAGTACTAACCACTGAGCTAAATTCCTGCCCAATGTCAGAAGCCATTGAAATCTTTTGGGATATGTTTGGTAACACACACTATATAGGTGGTCTTGTGTGTTCAGAGTCTCATGTTTTTTTTTTTATTCCTAAATAAGGTTTATCATTTAGCCAGTGTTCGCCTTCGTGATCTCTGCCACAAGCTGGATATTTCTGATGACCTTCGGAAAAAGATCTGGACTTGCTTTGAGTTTTCATTAGTGCATTGTTCAGACCTGATGAAGGGCCGACATCTGGACCAACTTTTGATGTGTGCAGTGTATGTAATGGCCAAGGTGAGGTGCTGATAATGCTGATAGCATTTTATTCACTAAGGGTGACATGTATGAAAACGGTCTAGGTCTAAGATTTTCTTTGTTGACCATAGCAACCAATCAGGGTTCCCCTTTAATTTCTTCAGAACACTATTTGAAATAAAAGGGGAACGCTGATTGGTTGCTATGGGCAACAAGCACTGCAATTTTTGAGGGATATTCACAGCTCAATGGCTGGACTAGACTGGACTCAGCAGCAGGCATCTCTAGCCTATATACTACCTAGGACAAATTGACAGGTGCAGCTAATTGCTGAGAAGCAGCTCACATCCCCCACTGCTAGGAGAAAAGTTAGATGACAAAAAACTGTACATTAGTTTAATCCATGTTCACACCAGCATGCAGAAAAGCCATAGTATAATGCATGGGGAGATTGCACAAATGCAAAAATACCAATAAAACAACCCATCACACACTCTCATTACATGAGGGGGGTGGTTGCCGGTACTACAGTTGCATATAAATAAGGCGATACAGAAGGGTGCCATAAATACAGATACGTGTGGTGCACCATGCTGGCTTACAACCTATTAGTGACACCTATACTATTAGATTAGGCGGGCTGCCCAGCACTTTCTGGTTGTCCAACACAAAACACAGACACCCTCCTGTACCAACTAATACCTCATATTTTACATTTTTTTCCAGTATGTCATATTTTTTTTATCTGCCCAACAGTGCTGGGGAGTGGTGTAAGCCAGCATGGTGCACCACACGTATCTGTAGTTATGGCACCCTTCTGTATCGCCTTATTTATATGCAACTGTAGTACCAGCAACCACCCACCTGATGTAATGGGAGTGTGTGAGTGGTTGTTTTATTGGTATTTTTGCATTTGTGGAATCTCCCCATGCAGTATTCTGTGGCTTTTCTGCATGCTGGTGTGAACAGGGATTAAACTAATGTGCAGTTTTTTATCATCTAACTTTTCCTCTAGCAGTGGGGGATGTGAGCTGCTTCTCAGCAATTAGCTGCACCTGTCAATTTCTCCCAGGTAGCATATAGGTTAGAGATGCCTGCTGCTGGGTCCAGTCAAGTCCAGCCATTGAGCTGTGAATATGCCCCAAAAATTGCAGTGTTTTTTTAGTACATTTTTTGTATATTGGCAAGAAGAAAAGTCTTAGACCTAGACCATTTTCGTACATGTCCCATTAAATGTTTTTAAAACTTATATTTGGTAAATAGAGAAAGTAGTCATTTTCAATGAGAAAATCAATATTTACTGTCAGGTACACACTTACCAGCACGGGGTTACCCCTGACTGGCTGATTAGGTGATAAAAGGTGCAGAACAAGAAGTATCTAATTGTAATGTGTACCTTGATTGACCCATTGTAATGTGTGGGGGAGTATCTAGCGTCAGTGGACAGATTAGGCCCAGCCATCCTTTGAAGTAGATAAACTCCAGGCCCCATGTGAAAAAATCCCACTTGGTGATAACCGGTTACCCCTGTCCTCCATAAACGAGGCTTAATGGTTTATGACCATAGTTTATGAAACTTAAATAAGCCAACTTGTAGATAGTGGAATACACATAATCGGTCTGTGGGGGTGGGGTATGCATAAACAATTCATAGTTACAAGGATATACTGTACATAACACTTCCCTTTTACACCTCCTGCTTTGCACACATTTCTATGACATTTACCATAAAATTAGAATTTTCTAATCCCCTTTTGTTTAGACTTACTTGACCTAGAGCATGGTTGACAATTACCAAATAGTCTTTCCTAATTTCTGTTTAGCTACATGCATCATGTAAATATTCTTTTTTGCTGTCATGAAAATCAACAATTTACACATTGATTTTCACGGCATCATAAAAATGTAATGTAATATGTGAGCGGTAGGCAAAAAAGGAAAAAAAAAAAGAAGCACGTGGTACCACAAAAATGATCAGGCAGTCTCTCTGTAGTTGGCTCTGACTTTAGCTATTCTTTTCTTTATTTTTAATTTTTTTTATAGGTAACAAAAGAAGACACATCCTTCCACAACATCATGAGATGTTACCGTACACAGCCCCATGCTAAAAGTCATGTAAGTATAACACCATAAACTTAGTGGGAAGAAAGCACTTAAAAGTGTTGTATATACTAGTTAAGTCAATCACAGTTAGAGATGCTCTTTCTAGCCACTCCATCAATGCAATAGATTTTCTCAAGATTTACCCTGGACAGAAATCCGTTACAAAATCTGCATGTAAGCATATTCCTGTTCATAGGAGTGTGCAGATACTGTAATAGGGTGTTTAAAATTATTTATAAATCAGACAACCCCTTTAAGTCAATAAGAAAACAATCTATTGACTTATGGCACCACTTTTCATAGATTCTTAACACTTTGTGAAAGTACCAACCACATTTTCCCCTCATTTGCGCCTTTATGCAGAGTTGCATTAAATCAAAACACTGTGTTAAAAAATGCACGTCCTCACAAGACCATAAAATATAATGGAGCCGAAGATTGCCTTGATCCAGGTTCTTTTTATTTCAGTGGTGATGTCCGAGATAGCTGTATTCGACTAACTGTGGCAGTCCCATAGATTTTAAAGCATAGTTGCCAACTTTTGAAAATGAAAAAGCAGGAGACAGTAGTGAGTGGCGCGCGTAGCGCGCCGAGACAAAAAAATTGCATAGCCACACCCATCTTGACGGTATGCCACGCCCCTTCAAAAAGCCACACCTACTCCACCTAACTGCATAACGGCTTTGGAAGAAAGCCAGGTAGATGCCCTTATAGCCAGATAGTACCCCCCCAAAACCAAAGGTAGTGCCCCTTACAGGCAGGTAGTTGCCCCTTGTAGCCAAATAGATGCCCTCTCTGTAGCCAGGTGGAGCCATATTTGTAGCCAGGTAGATGGCCCCCCTTTGTTAGCCAGGTAGAGGGCCCCCATTGTTTGCCAGGTAATTGCCCCATTGTTTCCCAGGTAGTGCCCCCATTGTTTGCCAGGTAGATGCCCCCATTGTTTGCCAGGTAGATGCCCCCATTGTTTGCCGGGTAGTGCCCCCTCTGTTGGCCAGGTAGTCCCCCCATTGATTTCCAGGTTAGTGCCCCCTCTGTTGCCAGGTAGATGCCCCCATTGTTTGCCAGGTAGTGCCCCTCTGTAGCCAGGTAGTGCCCCATTGTTAGCCAAGTAGTGCCCCATTGTTAGCCAAGTAGTGCCCCCATTGTTAGCCAGGTAGTGCCCATCGTTAGCCAGGAGTGCCCCATGCCCCCATTGTTGCCAGGTAGTGCCCCAGCCCCCATTGTTAGCCAGGTTTAGTGCCTCCATTGTTGCCAGGTAGCCCCCCCATTGTAGCCAGGTAGTGCGCATTTTTAGCCGGGTTTAGTACCCCTTTAGTAGCCAGGTAGTGCCCCCATGAGTAGCCAGGTAGTGCCCCCATTGTTGCCAGGTAGTGCCCCATTGTAGCCAGGTAGTGCCCCCCATTGTAGCCAGGTAGTGCCCCCCCATCGTTAGCCAGGTAGTGCCCCCTTTAGTAGCCAGGTAGTGCCCCCCCATCGTTAGCCAGGTAGTGCCCCCATCGTTAGCCAGGTAGTGCCCCCATTGTTAGCCAGGTAGTGCCCCATTGTAGCCAGGTACTGCCCCCCCTTTATAGCCAGGTAGTGCCCCTTTAGTAGCCAGGTAGTGCCCCCATTAGTACCCAAAGGTGTGCCAATTTTTGCCAGGTAGTGCCCCATTTTTGCCAGGTAGTGCCCCCCATTGTAGCCAGGTAGTGCCCCCATTGTTAGCCGGGTTTGTGCCCCCCATTTTTAGCCAGGTAGTGCCCCCTTTGTTAGCCTAGGTTTGCCCCCCTTTGTAGCCAGGTTAGGACCCCTTTGTAGCCAGGTAGCCCCATTTTTGCCCAGGGTATAAAAAAAACCATCTTTAGCCAGGTTCCCAGGAGCACAGGTATTCCTCCCAATGGGTTATGAAAGGGTCCCCTTGTAGCCAGGTGTGGCCCCCCTGGTACGGGGAGGAGGCAGGAGGGAGTGCTCCCTCCTGCCCCCCTCCCTGCTCAGCGAGACTCCCGGGCGGGTGAGCGGACCCTGCGCCCGTTCACCCGCTTTTGGGAACGGACCGGCGGCGCCGGATAGCGCACTAGCGCTACTTCGGCGGGCCCGGGGGGTCATTTTAAAGGACCCCCGCCGCCTCATGGCGGCGGGAGGAATGCCAACTCCCCCGGGAGCGGGGGGGGACCCCAAAAAGCGGGACCCCCCGCCAAAAACGGGAGAGTTGGCATGTATGGGTTTTTAAAAGGGGTTTTGGCACGATGTAATGTTGAGTGGGATCCTCCAAAATGGGGATTTAATTTACTTTTCTAAATATATTTTGATTACAAAAATTGCAGTCTGAGAGAGCTACAGGCTGCCTTACCTGCCCTTAGTTACTTAAAAGCTTGCACTAGATACGACTTGACAAGAGTTGCTGGCCGGGCTTGCGCAGAGAACACTTTTTATCTGATGAGAGGGAGCTGAAGAAGCTTTCAAGGGATCGGGTTAGAAATATGTTGTCTTTTCAATACAGAATCCACTTGTTGTAGTGTGATTATCTGAGTAGATCCCTGCTTTTATCTGATGACAGAGAACATGAAGAAATTTTAAGCTGCTGTTGAGAAAGCTGTTGTTTTTTGTTTAATTACAGAATTTTCCACAATTGGTTGTTTGGGTTTTAGCTCAGCGTGGCTTGTTTACAATTGCTTCTTAGCAGATAAGGCACGTCCTGGCAAAACCCCTTTAAGTGGAGCAACTGTGAGCCCTTCAAATCTATGGAAACACAGGACCCGTGTTCTTCTTCTTCAGTTTGACCCCTACTGCTCATCTATACTATGCCCAAGTGTTGTTAGAAAACCCCTTTAAGTGTGACAAAAAGTACATATCCTATATGTTTAGTGAACTCTTTGGGGCTACTGAGGGGACTTTTAATAGTAAGGGCTTGTTCACACAACGTTTTTGATCCTTTTTACGGATCTGTTTTTGATAGGTAAAAAAACGCATCTGGAAAGCGGATCCGAAAAAACGCAACAGTTGATACTTTATTTTGATCCGTATTGCATGCTGTTTAACTTGCGTTTTACGGATCCGCTTTCCGGATGCGTTTTCAGAAAGATAAGTCTGCTGCCTGCACCTCCATTCACAGTGTCTGCTGCCCGCACCTCCATTCACAGTGTCCGCTGCCCCGCACCTCCATTCACAGGGTCCGCTGCCCCGCACCTCCCTTCACGGAGTCCGCTTTCCCCGCACCTCCATTCACTGTGTCCGCTGCCCCGTACCTCCATACACGGTGTCCGCTGCCCCGCACCTCCATTCACGGTGTCCGCTGCCCCGTACCTCCATTCACGGTGTCCGCTGCCCCGCACCTCCATTCACGGTGTCTCCTGCCCCGCTCACCGCTCACATGCTGCAGCCGCGCCATCCCGCTCACCGCGCCGATCCACCTGCAGTCGCTCACTGCGCTTTTCGCATCCGCTTTCAGGATGCAAGGCGCAGCAGAAACGTACCAGGAGTGTGGAGCGCTTTTGGACAGGTGCCAAAAGCGGACTCCATTATCTCCTATGGGCTTTCACTTGCGTAAACCGCAATAAGAATTGACATGTCAATTCTTAAAGCCGATGCAAAAAGCGCAGTGCAGGAGAGCCCTCAAAAGCACATCGCCGATCTCCTGTGAGAACAGCGATGCGCTTTTGCCATTGAACTCAATGTTAATCACACTGACAATTGTTAGATCCGTTTATCTAACCTATCCCACATTTAGAAACGGGAAATAACACTTTTCATCTGGTTCGCTAAATACTACAACTCTAGTTTATATTCTGGTAGCCGCCATGGTTTAAACTTGTGACACAATGCATATAGGTACAGGAGTTTGGAGTTAGATAGATAGAGGTCCCTAGGAGACTTGCACCACATAGTAGATCCTTCTGAAGCCTTTGTTTCTGGTGACATATTACTTGTGAACTTGTTTTGGTTAGTTTCTGCATTCTTTTATCTGTCCCCTACTTGCTATTCTAGCAGTTGAGTTTGGAGAAAGTAAAGAATCAAGGGGAGTATGACTGCATGATCAGACTGTGGGTGTGGGTGCATTTGTCTGATATCATGAAGAAACAAAGGAGCTGTAGAAATGTAACGAGGCAATTTTTAATTAAAGGAAAACTTCTGTCAGCAAGGGATTTTTTTTAAACTTAATATCTCCGGGAAACTTTTTTTTTTTTGTTGTTGTAAAGAATTTTTTTTTCAGAAGTCTTATCCAAATTAAGGGGTTGTCTGATTTCCCCTTTTTAGGTTTAACTATGGTGCAGAGGCTGAGAGAAAATAAAAAAATCCATATTCACCTCTTAACTTCCAACCAAGAGGCTCCACATCTTTGGTCTTGTCATTTGGCTAGGGCTGAATTGGACGTCACTACTGCAGCCTCTGATTGGCTACAGAGGTTATGTTACACTGCCCAATAATTACTGTTCTGAAGTCAAGTCACATAGGCAGTTCAGTCCAGTAATTGGCGTGGGTACAGAAACTGTGCCCAAGTAATATGCATCGGGTGCTAGCTGTGATACTTTGCCCACAACTGGCTACAGTGGCTTGGAAATAGCGGCATTCCCCGCCATTTATACCCTCTGCATTCCGCACCCAATAATAACAGTGGCACCTAGGTAGTTAGAGTCTGTTAAAAAAAAGTTAAACATAATTGTTATCACTGTATCAGTTTGAATACAAAGTGAATAAAACAGATGTATATAGACCAGGCATATCAATGTGGCACCAATCACAGTATAGTATACGCCCCGCGCATCAAACTTCAATATATCGTTTAAACAACATACAAATCACATTATAAGGTTATCATACATACACAAAATGTATCAATACATCAAAAGTTGCACAACTCACTTAAGTATAATGATTGCAGTGTCTTTTCATTCTGTTGTGTTCTGGCGTCTGTCTGTATGTATATTGTTTGTATATTGGCTATAGTTGCCATGGTGAGCATGGTGCTGTACCGCCGTTGGATGAAGTCTGGCGCGGGTGTAGTGGTCTCAAAAATTGATAAATGTGATTGGTTAAATAGTATCTGACAGGTTTCTGTTATGTGATCACAAAGGGCTGGTGGAAGGAAGTATTCTGGCTCTGATAACCTCTCCATGTAGAAAGGATGTCTCAGGGCTCCGGATGGGTTTCTCTTACTTCACACTCAGAAGGAGGGTTCCAGCTCTTCTCACAATGAGTTCCAGTTGGTAACACACTGGGGCATATTTATCTATAGTGTCTGACTCTTAGACAATGTAAAATTAGACTACATTAGTTTTACAAGGCGCAACATTTATCAAAGTGCTGGTAAATCTGGATGCCTTTTAGAACTGTCTAGTCTAACGTTACACCATTTTAAGTTGGCTTGCTTTATGCATCTAATTGCAGCCAAATTTGGTGTCGCATACTAAGCTATGTCCCTTTCATAACGTCACGTCCCTTTTACAAAAGCCACAAATGTGTCTAGAAACTGTCTAAAACACATAGGGCCACATGTTTGAAACTGTCTAGGTCTAAAACTCACTTTGTTGCCCATAGAAACCAATCGGAGCGCCCCTCTCATTTTTCCAGAGCTCTGATTGGTCGCTATAGGCAACAAAGTGAGTCTTAGACCTAGACAGTTTTCATACATGTGGCCCTTAATGTGGTGTGAAGCATGTGCTACATTATTTGTGCCACAAATTGTGACAGAATTCTGGCACAACTGCCTTGATAAATGTACCCCACTATCTATGGGCAGGAGAATGTGAGGCAATCATCTCTCCCCCTGTTATCAATATATACAGAGTGGAATTTAGCCAGATTAGGAAGTAATATACATGGAGGAGCCTTTCATGTCATTATTATATCAAAACTGAATGTTTTTTTTATTTTTATTTATTTAGTCACATGTTGATCAACAATACTGTATGTGAAGAAGAAACTATTATGTGTGCTTTAGGCCTGCTTACATATAGCATATAATACATTGCATGCAAAACAATTCACCGTAGTGAATGAGAGCATATAATACATTGCATGCAAAACAATTCACCGTAGTGAATGAGGTCTGCTGCCAGTGAAAATGTACATGATCCTTGGCAGAAACTAATTAGGAGATAAGGCAGTAAAGGCTGAACATTCTGCTGGAATATGGGGGTCCGTACAATAGTGTACGTTCTAAGACCTATTGACTGCCATGCACTTTTGAATAAGTGTATCCTGCAGACCACAATTTGTACTGTTATGCAAGAAAAATCTCCTTTTTTATCTTTTTTTTCTCTATACCATATAGGTGTACAGAAGTGTTCTTATAAAATCCAGGAGAAGGCGACAATCTGTTGGTAGTGACCACGCACCATCAGGTTCCCCTATAGAGGCAAATAAAGATCTAGGTAAGCATACACTTCTTTTCTAAAGATTAATATTAATCTTTGCAGATGATCCTAAACTGTGTAAAGTAAGTAACACAGTAGAAGATAATAACAAAGGGATATGGATAAGTTGGAGGCTTGGGCAGAGAAATGGCAGATGAAGTTTAACATGGATAGATGCAAGGTTATGCAAATGGGAAGGAAAATTCATTACATGATTACTCATTAAATGTAAAAACGCTGGATAAAATTGACATGGATAAGGACTTGGGAATCATGGTGGACAGCAAACTTTATTGTAGAATCCAGTGTCAGGCAGCAGCTGCCAAGGCAAATAGGATCGTGGGGTATACTAAAAGGGGCATAGATGCACATGATGAGAACATTATTCTCCCATTATACAAGTCACTGGTTAGCCCACACATGGAATATTGTGTACAATGTTTGGCACCAGCGCACAAGAAAGACTTTGTAGAACTTGAACAGGTTCAAAGGTGGGCAACAAAAATAATAAAAGGACTAGGTGGACTACAATACCCAGAAAGTTTAGCAAGACTATGGTTATTTAGTTTAGAGAAAAGATGACTTCAGGGTAGTATTATTATTATTAATTTTAGAATACCCGTAGGTCCATAGCGCGGTACCTTCGAGGGGGTTATGTATATAACGTAGGTCAAACAAGTACAAGTTGACAATAAATAGCTAACAACTGGTACAGAGGGAGAGAGGGCTCTGCCCATGAGAGCTTACAGTCTACAGGGAAGGAGGGAGAGGCAGAAGGTGAGGGCAGACATGTTTGTGGGGTGGAGTAGTGCAACGGGGTTAATGTTGGTATAGTCAATCCTGAAGAGGTGGGTTTTCAGGTTGCTTTTGAGGCTAGTGAGAGTTGTGGAGAATCTGATTTGTTGGGACAGTGAGTTCCAGAGTGTGGGGGAAGTATGGGAGAAGACTTGGAGACGATAATGTTAAGAGCTGATTACAGGAGAGCAGAGAAGAAGGTCCTGTGAGGAACAAAGATTGTGTTATGGGAGGTATCTAGAGACTAAGGCAGAGATGTATGGAGGGGAGAAGTTATGGAGAGCCTTGTAGGTCAAGGTTACTAGCTTGAACTGGATTCGCTGGGCTATGGATAGCCAGTGCAGGGATTGGCAGAGTGGAGAGACAGAGGAGTATCAAGGAGACAGGTGAATCAGATGGGCAGCAGAGTTAAAGATGGTTTGGAGGGGAGCGAGGGTGCTAGACGGGAGACCACAGAGAAGAATGTTGCAGTAGTCTAGACGGGAGATAATGAGGGCATAAACAAGCATTTTTGTGCTATCAAAGTTAAGGAATGAGCGGATTCGGGAGATATTTTTCAGGTGGAGGCGTCAAACAGAGGTAAGGGGTTGGATGTGCGGTTTGAGGGACAGATAGGAGTCAAAGGTTATCCAAAGGCAGTGAACTTGCTGAGCAGGTGAGAGAGTGTAGCTGTTGATTGTGATTGAGCGATCAGGTGGAGGGATAGATTGGGACAGTGGGAAGATGATAAATTCAGTTTTCTCCACGTTTAGTTTTAGGGGGCGAGAGGAGGAGAAGGAGGTTATGGACGAAAGACAGTCTGGGATCCTGGAGAGCAGAGAGGTGACATCTGGGCCGGAGATGTAGAGTTGGGTATCGTCAACATACAGATATTATTGAAAGCCATGTGATGCTATGAGCTGACCCAGGCCAAGAGTGTAGATAGAGAAGAGTAGTGAGCCCAGGATAGACCCCTGGGGGACACCAATGGAGAGCAGGCGGGAGAAGGTGGTGGTGCGGGAGTGAGAGACGCTGAATGTCCAATCAGCGAGTTATGAGGAGATCCAGGAAAGGGCCAAATCTGTGATGCCGAGGGAGGAGAGGATTTGTAGCAGGAGTGAATGGTCAACAGTGTCAAAGGCAGAGGACAAGTCTAAGGGTAACCTTATAATTATGTATAAATATATCAGGGATCATTAAAAAGATCTCTTCCATAATCTATTTATACCCAGGATTGTATCTAGACCAAGTGGGCATCCTCTACATCCAGAAGAAAGAAAGTTTCTATATAAACATATAAAGGGATTCTTTTGGTTTTTCTGATGGCCAGATCGGAGTCGGGAAATAATTTTTTCCCTAAAATGAGGACAATTGGCTTTACCTCATGGGGTTTCTGTCTTACTCTGGATCAGCACTATAGCACAATAGGCTGAACTGGATGGACAGCTGTCTTTTTTCAGCCTTTCAAACTATGTACAGTGGGGGAAAAAACTATTTAGTCAGCCACCAATTGTTCCAAGTTCTCCCACTTAAAAAGATGAGAGAGGCCTGTAATTGACATCATCGGTAGACCTCAACTATGAGAGACAAAATGAGGAAAACAAATCCAGAAAAATCACATTGTCTGATTTGGAAAGAATTTATTTGCAAATTATAGTGGAAAATAAGTATTTGGTCAATAACAAAAGTTCAGCTCAATACTTTGTTATATATCCTTTGTTGGCAATGAGTCAAACGTCAAATGTTTTCTGTAAGTCTTCACAAGGTTGGCACACACTGTTGCTGGTATGTTGGCCCATTCCTCCATGCAGATCTCCTCTCCAGCAGGTATGTTTTGGGGCTGTGGCTGGGCAACATGGACTTTTAACACTCTCCAGGACCTTGAAATGCATCTTACGAAGTCACTGCTTGGTTGCCCTGGCGGTGAGCTTGGGATCATTGTCATGCTGAAAGACCTAGTCACGTTTCATCTTCATGATACATGGCTCTCTTCATTCTTTCATGTACATGGATCAGTTGTCCTGGTCCCTTTGCAGAGAAACAGCCCCAAAGCAAGAGGTTGCTAACCCCATGCTTCACAGTAGGTATGGTGTTCTTTGGATGCAACTCGCCATTCTCTCTCCTCCAAACACGACGAGTTGTGTTTCTACCAAACCATATGACATTCTCCCAATACTCTTCTGGATCATCCAAATGCTCCCTAGCAATCTTCAGACAGGCCCGGACATGTACTGGCTTAAGCAGGGGGACATGTCTGGCATTGCAGGATCAGAGTCCCTGGCGGTGTAGTGTGTTAATGATGGTAGCCTTTGTTATGTTGGTCCCAGCTCTCTGCAGGTCATTCACTAGATCCCCCTGTGTGATTCTGGGATTTTTACTCACCGTTCTTGTGATCATTTTGACCCCACGGGATGAGATCTTGTGTGGAGGTCCAGATCAAGGGAGATTATTAGTGGTCTTGTATGTCTTCCATTTTCTAATTATTTCTCCCACAGATGATTTCTTCACCCCAAGCTGCTTGCCTATTGCAGATTAAGTCTTCTCAGCCTGGTGCAGGGCTGCAATTTTGTTTCTAGTGTCCTTCGACAGCTCTTTGGTCTTCACCATAGTGGAGTTTGGAATGTGACTGTTTGAGGTTGTGGACAGGTGTCTTTTATACTCAAGTTCAAACAGGTGCCATTACTACAGGTAATTAGTGGAGGACAGAGGAGCCCTTTAAAGAAAAAGTTACGAGTCTGTGATAGCCAGAAATATTTATTGTTTGTAGGTGACCAAATACTTATTTTCCAGCATAATTTGCAAAAAATTATTTCCAAATCAGACAACGTGATTTTCTGGATTTGTTTTCTAATTTTTTCTCTTATAGTTGAGGTCTACCTATGATGTCAATTACAGGCCTTTCTCATCTTTTTAAGTGGAAGAACTTGCACTATTGGTGGCTGACTAAATACTTATTTTCCCCACTGTAACTATATTTTTTTAACCATAACCTTTTTATTGGTCATAAAGAAAATATTACACAACGTAGTAAGGCATATGTCATTATAAGACCAAACATTTTACTTTTGGTGTTTTTTACCCTATCTATTGGAATAAATTTGGAATTATACTTAATTGTGTCTGGGTTTTTTGTATTATAGGCATGTCCAAGCTGCAGGTACTTATATAACTGTGTATGTAGTAGAACAAATTCCGATTGTAGTTGCTGAAAACTTTTAAGATCCCCCTGATCTCTAAGCAATTGAGAGATATACTAAAGTCCCTTAGATGCCTATGTTTCAAATCCCTGGAGCATAAAAATATCAGACAACCAAGGGGTATCCAAAAACTCGGTGTAGTACATGCAACCTTGGAGCCCAAAATCTCCCCTTAATTTCCACCATAGTTTGTGCATTAAATGCAATGTTGGAATCTTTTTTTGAATGCAGAAAAAAAAAGTTTGCCTCCAATTTGACGTATAGATCAGGGTAATTAAAATAGTGGCGTAATAAATTAAAATTTAAGTCCTTGTCCCCCTCTCCTTCCCAGTCTCTCATATATTGCAATTATGCTGCCAAGAAATAAACTGCTGGATTGGGAATTGCCAGCTCTCCCTCGTCCTTTTACCAATTGCAGAGTTTCCAGCTTATCTGGGCATGTGTCCTGCCTCAGACTAGAGCTCTGATGATAGAGTTCACTTTAAAATAAGAAGTTTTAAACTTAGAAGTTTTATACCTATTTCCCAGAAAAAGGTATGTTATTTTATATGTAACATTATTTCCCTTTTCAGTCCCCAACTAAAAATTTCTGTATATATTTGCTTTGACAGTTTACTCCCACATGTCCATATGCAGTAGGTCCACAGACTGATTTGTGTAAATTGAAGGGGTTGTTTATTTAACCCCTTAAGGACCCAGCCTGTTTTGACCTTCCTGACACAGCCCTATTTTTGAAATCTGACATGTGTCAATTTATGTGAGAATAACTTTTTGACACTTTTACCTATTCATGTGATTCAGAGTTTGTTTTCTCGTGACACATTGTGCTTTAAGTTAGTAAGAAATTTTTATCCATTCAATCCTTGTTTTTTTGTTAAAAATATAAAAATTTCATGAAAATTTGGAAAAATTAGCGATTTTGAAAGTTGCAAAATTTCTGCGTGCAAGACAGATAATTATTCACCACAAAATAGTTTATAACTAGCATCTACCATATGTCCACTATAGGTTGGCATCATTTTTTAAATGTCTTTTTTTTTTTTTATGACATTAGAGGGCTTAGAAATTTAGTAGTAATTTCTCACATTTTCAAGAAAATTTGCAATATATTTTTTTTTTGGGGAAAACCCACTCCTTTTGAGTGGCTTTGGGGCCTGCATGTTGTACCCTCAAAGTGAGCCTTTTGAGAAACTAACCCCAAACGTTTTACAACATATTGGAAGTTTGATAACCCTTCAATTTTTCAAGAAATTAAAGAAAGGGGAAAAGTGAAATTTCAAAATTTCATTTTTTTTGCAGTTTTCAATTTTACCATTTTCACTGGAATACGGTAAAATGTGATGGGTAAATGAATTTAAATATAAATTCACCCGGTCTGCCGTTTTTAGAGATATCCCATAGTCCCCCAGTGCTTATTTGGCCACCATAAGCCCCAGAATAGGGGGGCAACTAATTGGGGTTATTTTCAAAAATTTTTATTTGGGCGCCATTTCGGGTTTGGGGACCCCTAGGGCTAAAATTAATAAACCCATAAAAGCCCGCATTTGGAAAAAACCCCTTAAAAATTTCAGGGTGATTGAGAAAATTAGACCCCACAGGGATTCAAAATTTTTTTTAGCTGGCGTGAAAATTAAAATATTTTCTTTTTCAATAATCTGCAATTTTAGTTAAAATGTTTCATATATACGGGAAATCCCTGGAAAAAAAAAACCCCAAAACTTTGTTAAGCAATTTTTTCCAATTTTTGGCAATCCCCTACTTTTGGGGAAAGGGCTTTTTTTTGGGGGCTGGCAGGGCTTTATAAGGGAGGGAGCGCTATTTGGCTTTTGGAACGCAGATTTTGGTGGGGCCATGTCGCTTTGCAAAGCCCCCAAAGTAAAAAACAGGCGAAACCCTTCCCCAAATGCCCTTTGGATTCAACCCCATCGGGGATCTCTCTGGGGGTTTTTGTGCTTTTGGGGGGATGCACAGGTGTTCCCGTTTTTTTTTTAGCTTTGGGAAATAAAAATGGGGGGAAAAAACGCAGTTCGGTCTTTGTTTTTTGAGTTTAAATTTTACAGATTGCCGTGCAGTGTAAGGGTGATTTTACATGGGGGTGGTAAATTTACAATGATTAGTTTTTTATAGTTTTTCTGTTTTTTCTTTTAACGTAGAAATTCTATAAAAAATTGATTTTTTTGTTGTCCTATTCAAAAGCCAAAATTTTTTTTTTTGCTGTGTGCAGAGCGTGTTTTGGGCTTGTTTTGCGGGTGGTTGAATTTTTCATTGGTCCTTATGGGGTGCATAGATGCCGGTTTTTCTGAGAGTTTTGAACAAATACGAAATTTGGTTTTTTTTTTATTTTTATTTTTTAGGGGTCAATGTACGGTTATATGACAGGGGTGCTTTACTCAGCAGGTCAATACTTTTCACCGTCCCAAATTTTGTATTTTTTTTTATGTTTTTGTTTTTTTAAAAATAAAAAACTTTTATTAAAACCGGAAAAATAATTTTTTTGCTTTTCCAATCAAAGGGCCATAACTTTTAAATTTTTCTGTGCTTGGAGCGTGTGGGGCTTGTTTTTTGCGGATGAGTTGACGTTTTTTTTGTTCATTTTTGGGGGGACAAGGGTTTTTGTCCTTTTAAAACCATTTTTTGGAGGCCAGGGTGAAAAAATACTGCAATCCAGTAGGTTTTTTATTTTTTTTTTAACAGGGTCACCGTGATATCCCGTGATAAATTAGCTTTACTCTTTTGGGGCGCACGATTATTTGGGGAAAACCCTATTTTTGTTTTTTTTATGTTGAAAACACTTTAAAAAAAAAAGAAAAGTGTTTTTAGGTGAAAACAATTTTTTTGCATCGTATCTTCTGAGGCATCATTTTTTATTTTTCCGTAAACAGAGCTGAAAAAAGGACTTTTTTTTTTGCGGGATGAAAGCTTTTAATTGGTACAAATTTGGGTTTCTTGAAGTTTGATCACTTTTTATTTCCCTTTTTTGTGCGCGGGATGAACAATAATCTTAATTCTGTGATTGTTTTTTTTTTTTTTTTTTTTTTTTTCGGCGTTCACCGGTAGGGTTAATTAAAAATGACAGATTTTTTAGGGCAGGTGTTTTTTTTTTTTAAAGCAGCGGGCGATACCCAAAAATGGGTACTTTATTTTTTTTGATCTTTTTTGGGGGGATTGCGTTTGTAAAAGGGGAAAAGGGGGGTGTACTATTTTTTTTTTTATTTTCGTGTTTGTGTTTCTTGTTTTTTACTTTTTTTTAACTTTTTTTTTTACTTTTTCACTTTTTATTTTATTTTCCCCCTAGGGGATTTGAATGAGGACTTTTTATCTCTCATTCAATAGGAATCAGTCAAGCTTTTTGCTATGACTGGGTTCCCATGACAAGTCAGTCACGAGCCGGGACTCCCAAGGGGGGCCGGGCATCGGCTCCCAAAAACAAACCCCGGAAGGATTCTCTGCCTTCCGTCTGCTGTCAGGGGCAGGAGCCCCCGGGTCGCCCCTCCGTGCGTGTGCCGCCGACAGAGAGCGGGGGAGAAACCCTCCGCGTCTCCCTATTATTGGACCCCGATCTCGCGAAAAATTAAGGGGTTAACCGCCCCCCTCCCCCCTCCGGGGCGATCCGGGGGGGGGGCCGAAGCTGCGGGGTTCAGCTGTAATTTCAGCGACACCCCGCGCCGATCGCCGTTACTCTGCTTAGAGTTCGCGCGTCCTCAGGACTATCCATGTCCCGGGGGCGTAACCCCCAAAAGACCTGGACGTAGGATTGTAAGGGCTTAAGGGGGTTTTTACCAAAATTAAAATTATGGCTACTGGCCCCCCATTAAAAAAAAAAAAAATTTTATACCTTTTTCTCTTGCTCTTTTCCAGAGCTGGTTCTCCAGATTCTGTCTAACCTTTATTCTCTTTTTGAAAAAAGTCATCGGTAGTACTAATTGGTCGATTTGGGTTGCCAGGTTAAGAGAAAAAATCCAAAAAGACTCGCTCGGTGTTTATTTTTAAAGAATCCCCGTCAAAAAAGAAAACGTTTGACTCAACAAGAGGGGACATGTAGATCGGGATTTGCGTGTTTTTGATCCCAATCCCCTGTCGGAGCAGGGAGCGTGTTAGGGCGGCCCCCGCCATTTCGCTGGCCCCCCTGAAGGGCTGCAAAGGGCGCGGTGTGGGCGTTCTGGGGCGGGAAGGGCTCTTTGTATCCTCCGAGGATGCATGATGCGGTCGAAAGGAGGGCTTTCAGCGCTCGCCGCTCCGACAGGCAGCTAGTTTAAGTTTTCTAAAACGAGCTGGGGAGGCGAAGTGAAGCGAGAACGTAACATGGAGGAACATAAGAAGATAAAAAAAATCTCGTTTCGCTCCCCTCGGCTGGAGTTTGATTCAAGGGAAAAGGAACATCAGGAATTTGGGGATTGGGAAAATTTCCCGGGGAAAAAAAGTAATTCAAAAATTCTGTAAGCCTTCTCATTGGGTGGCAGAAACCAGCCAATAAAATAGGAGCGACAAAGTGAAAAACCCTTAAAAACCCCATGGGAAAAAAATTGACCCAATCAAATTCAAAGGGCGGGCAGTTCAAAAAATTTTTTTTCATAAAAAATGCGAAAAGAGCTGATTTGTTAGTTTTGCGGGGCTTGGTATTCGGGCCTTTTTGAGCGGCGGATACTTTTCCCTTTTGTTTATGCCAGTGGGGAGAAAAATGGCCTTAGGGGGCGGCTGGGGTATGATTAAAAAAACTTTTTTTAGGTGTTTAAAAAATCTTAAAAAGGCTGAAACTTTTTTAAACATAAATCAATCAAATCCCAAAAAAGGTTTGTCGCCAAACCCGGGCTACATCAGGAATTGGGATGTAGGAATTGCGGGAATCAGTAATTGAAATTCTTTAAGCTCTTTCATTGGTCGGCAGAAACCCCAATCAAAATAGGAGCGACAGCGAACCATTTAAACCTAGGGGAAAATATTGACCAATCAAATGAAAAGGCGGAACAATTAAAAATACAGTAAAAAAAGGCAGAAAAGAGCTGTTTGGTTGAGACCAGGCTGCAGATTAATCCCCAATCATTTAGTGGTCTTTTTGAATGGAGAAAGAAGGGCGCGATAGAAGGGGCCCAAAAAATTATTCTTTTTTGGGAAATATTCTAGTATGTGATTGGTTGGGGGAAGGGGGGGCTTGTCCAGTTTACCAATCAGGGGTGAGCTACCTTCTCATAGAGTTCTATGGGGAAAAGAAATGCAGAGCGAGCTCTTTTTGTGATTGGCCAAGCATAATAAAGAAATAAAAATGAATTCAATGAGTTAATTTTTATTTCTTTATTTTCGGTACCATGAACAAACATGGGTGTACGAAAATAAAAACATAAAAATTAATTCATTGAATTCATATTTATTTGTTTATTTTTTTTCCCCATTTATTTTTAAATTTTTTATACAATGGTACAATTAAGGGTTTTCATTTGATTTTGGCCATGTACGTTTTATTATAAAATTGCTTAGAAAACCCATAAGAGGTCGCTCACTCCCCTTGGGCCCCAAAAAAAATGCGCCCCTTTTAAACTTGGCCAAACAAAAACAGAGTGCTCTGCTTTTCTTTTCCCATGCTTTGAGAAGGTGTCACCCGCTGTTGGCTAAGCAGGACGGCCCCCCTTCCCCCAACCAAACAATAAGAATTTTTCCCTAACGTAAAACTTTTAGGGGGCCCTTCTATCGGCCCTTCTTTCTTCACCAAAATAACGCATCATTGATTGGTGGATTTATTTGCTGCTTGGTCTTAAAAAAAACAGCTCTTTTCTGCCTTTTTTACTTATTTTGAATTTTCCCCGCCTTTTCATTTGATTGTTCAATTTTTCCCATTGGTTTAAGGGTTTACTGTGCTCCCTTTTGATTGGTGGTTTTTTTTCCCCACCAATGAGAAAAGCTTAAAGAATTTGAATTTACTTATTTCCCCGGGGAAAATTCCCCTATATCCCAAATTTTCCCGATGTGCGCCGGGCCGCCGACAAAGCTTTTTTAGGGATTTGAATTTATTTATGTTTGTGGGTTTTCAGCTCTTTTTTTAGATAATAATTTACACAATAAAAAAAATTTTTTTTTTTAATCATATCCTGCCGACGACATGGGCCGGATTTCATTGCCCCCATCTTCCATTTACTACAATGGGAAAATAGCTCGCCCTCTAAATTGGGGGAGTACCAACCCCCCCTTGCTCAACCAATCGCTCTTTTCTGCATTTTTTACTGTTTTTGAACTGTCCCGCCTTGAATTTGATTGGTCCATACTTCTCCATAGGTTAAATGGATCCCTGTCGCCCCTTTATTCTGATTGGCCAGGATTGCCAAGCCCCGCTAGCTAACCAATCTGCTCTTTTCTGCATTTTTACTGTATTTTGAATGTCCCGCCTTGAATTTGATTGGTCAATCTTCTCCATAGGTTTTAATGGGTCCTGTCGCTCCTATTCTGATTGGCTGGTTTCTGCCGACCAATGAGAAGAGCTTACAGAATTTGAATTACTGTATTTCCTGGCAATTTCCAATATCCAAATTTCTGATGTTGCGCCGTTCTTGATTTTTGGAAAGGAATTTTATTTATGTATTTTTTTAGTAGGTTTGAGCTCTTTTTCTGATAATGTTTTACACCTAATAAAGGCGATTTTTAATTCATACTCCATGCCTCACGGACATGTTTAATGATTTCTCGCTGATTTCCAGCCTGTCTCGATTCAGAATATATGTTAGGCGCAGTCCCTTCTGCGCCTAAGTCCCGCACTGCGCCTCACACACTGGTGAGGCGCGGTGGACTTTTCACCGCATGTATGATCGCACTACCTCGGGCGGCGAATCTTAGGCGTAGTCCCGCACTGCGCCTAAGTCCCGCACTGCGCATCACACCCCTGGCGAGGCCGGCGGACTTTACACCGCATGTATGAGCGCACCTCTGGCGCCGACATACATGAGGCGCAGCTTTCACGTTCGAGCGCTCGAAAAAGTGCGCTCCAACGTGGCGAGCTTCATACATGTCGCCCAGAGTCTTTATCAAGCTTCTGTGTTGAGTCGAAATGTTGCTCCTTTTGTACACCTTTTTGGATTTTTTCTGTGGATCTTTGGATGTGAAGGATGGGCCTCCTTCATTGTTGGTGGTCTGTTGCATTTTGAAGGTGTTGTTAAGAAGGAATTATAGGACTACAGTGCTGCCCAACTACAGTATTTTATTGTGCCACTCATTTAGATCACTGTTTGGAAGTGAACAGCTCTGAACGGTGATGTTCGGAAAAGAACAAAGGTAAACATAAGCGCTGGAACAGAGAAGTGGAGGTGGGTAAGTACAAGCTTTTTTATTTTATTGGCCAGCAGTAGCATACTATTTCATTTTTGTGTTAACCAGACAATTCGTTTAACTCGGTGCATCCATGTAGCAGACTGGGATATAATGTCAATTTTTTATCAAAAAATAAGTGTGTAGTGTGTACATAGCCAGTTCCATTGATCATGTATTGGCAGATAGACCCTGAAGCATGTAATAGGTAGCTGCATACAGATTACCTTACACATATGATTAGGTCCTACATTAGCCATATATGCTTTTTTTTGCTGTATAGAATAGTGTAATAGGTAATATTTTGTCCCTTTAAAAATGTATACCACTTTTGGAGCCTTTTTTTCGCGCAACTTCTAATATTTTTTAGAAGACTGTAATGTGATGCAGAGAGAGCCTTTACGATGTTTAACTTCTGTACTGTCAGAAGGTTTTCGAACCCCTGTGCCCTTTTTAATTGTTGAAACTCCGCCTCCTCATTTCAATGCCTTTCTCCCATTCACATCGCCGCAGATGGAGAGGCAGCGGGAGTGCTTGTCGGAACTTATTTAAAACCTACTGTTTTAGTGTTTTTTGGGATTCAGGGGCCTGTCCAAAGGCACATGAGAATATTTGGTCATCTTAGCACCACATCTTGTGCACAACTTGGTCATTCAGTAAACTAACCTATGCATAGTGTGTTTTAGTAGAGGATGCTAAAGAATTGTCTTTCTGGGGGCCCTTTCATGGGGAGGGATTGATGGCTAAAGATAAGGCATTTTTTCCCAGGGGGTGGCTTTACCCATTAGAAAAGGGGAAAGATTCTAAAACTGTATGTATTAAAAAAAAATTCCCGTATTTCGTCCCTCACATTTAACATTACATACAATCAATCCACAATTAACTCCATATAAAATATTCCCAAAATCTTTGGTATTTACCCATGCACTAGGGGATCTGCACCCATTTTTCCTGCTTTTGAAAAATGTGGAAGAATATGTAACATTTCATTTTTTAACATCAATAAACATATTTTCAATTATTAAAAAAATGTTACTTTTCCCTTGTCCCCAAATTTGCAAATGGTAGGCATCCAAAAGTTAAAAGCTTTTGAGGGTTAAATGGGGAACACTCAGCAAAGCAAAAATTAATTTTTTATGACACTTAGGGAATTTTCAAGGGAAAAAATTTTTTTCGTTTGGGGAACATTATACCCAATGGGGTTTTCCCTGGGGGCTCCGGGAGCCTCCAAAATTTCCAACTTTTTTTTTGGCTAAAAACTTTTTTGGAAATTTCCCCCTTTATGAATGTCAAGTGGAAACCCCTATTGGATGCATTTTCCTTTTTGGCAAAAATAAAAAAAAAAAATTGGAATTTTTTTGAACTTTCTAAAAATATACACATATTTTTCAATTCACGCCCCTTAGGGAAACTCATCCAGTACTTAGTGTAGAAATTCGCAAAACGGTTGGGGGTTAGTACAAAAATTTTTCATTAAACCTTCTGAAAAGAAACAAGATTAAAAGGGAAGTTATAAACCCCCCTACCACTTTTAAAGGATACCTATTGGTCAGTTTACCAGGGCCAGGAGAATTGGTTCTAAATGAGTTTTACTTTAAAAAAGCAGGGTATTAGTGGGGGAAAAATTTGTAAATAGAGGTTATAACAGAAAAATTGTAGGCAGGGGGCCATAGAAGTGGGGGTACAAAAGACCCGTAGGACATTACAGCCAAGAAAAAAAACCCCCAAAAAAAAAGGGGAAAGTCAATTTGAATTTATCAGTACATATGATGGCCACAGGATATGACCCAAAAAAACTTTTTTAAAAACATTGGCAAATTTTAAAACTCCCTGTTTGATAAATATGGGACTATTTAAAAAAAAAACCCCGGTTTATTTTACCGAAAAGGGAAACAAACTATAGGCAACCGTATAATGTCCAATAAAGTAACTATGGAAGGTGATAATAAAAGACAACTATTTTTAGATCCTCAGAAAAAAAGGGAAATTTCTTCCATAATTGCCAAATTGCAGTTCCCCTAATTAAAAGGGGCCGTATAAAATCACATCCTACTAGTGGACAAAAAAATAAACATCAAAGGGGGGCCTTTTACGTGACAAAAAAAGGGGTAATTTTAATGCTCAAAAAGCCCTTGTGGCATTGTTTTTGTTGGTCAAAAACCGGGGCCCCCGAGTGCAAAATTGAGATTTAATGAACCCTCGGTTCCCAAAATTTTGAAGGGGTAGTAAAAAAGTTGCTAAAAAAAAGGGGCAAGGAAAAAAAAAAAACAGGGTTTGGGGGGGAAAAAAGGTAGCTAGGCATTTTCTGGAGCATAGACATAATGTCACTGATTTGCGGTGGTGCATACTCGAGTAAGTTAAGGGGAGCGAGGGGTTAACGCTCGAAACATGCTTATTATGGCGGGAGGCCCGCTGGATATTTGATTTGAATACTTTAGCTCAAACTGGCATGAACGATTCGATGGGATTCAAGGTGTTTTTATAAATGTCATTGCATATGTTTTTAATAATTTTTTGGTATTTTGTATATATAGTAGGCTATGAGGTAGTGATATGTGCTTGAGAAAGGGGGAGGAGTCCCCTGAAACGTCGCGCGTTCGCGCTTATTGCCCTTCAGTCCAGACGTGTGCTCCAACAAGACGCCGAAACTAATGCGGATGCATATGAAAGACTTTTAACTTCTTTTGGACTGCCTACCACTTGTCTATGTGCAGCAAGCGCAAGTAACATTCTTTTATAACTTGAAAATATGTTTATATGATGTATAATAAATGAAAATTGCTACATATTCTTACCCAGCATTTATTCTAAGCATTGTGAAAAGTATGGGGTTGCAGATCCCCTAGTGCAGGGTAAAATATCCAAAGATGCAATGTTTTCAGTGTTCACTTTGAGCAACATTGATGTCATATTAAAGGGTCATCTCTTGACCTATTGCCCTTAAGAGGAATTCAGTCTTGTAACTGAACAGCCCAGTGTATTTGTTGTTGAATTTTGTTTTTCAGGCAGTAGAGAGCCCAGTCCAGTAATGCGATCTAGTAGTACTCTGCCTGTGCCCCAGCCCAGCAGTGCTCCCCCTACTCCAACACGACTAACTGGGACCAGCAGTGACATGGAAGAGGAGGAAAGAGGAGACCTTGTTCATTTCTACAACAACATCTATATTGGAAATATGAAAAGCTTTGCCCTGAAATACTCTAATAAAGCAAATGCGGTAATTGCTCTTTTACATAATCCTGCAATTTTTCTTTTGTTTAGTTAAAGAAAAAGTGTTTTGACAGCTCTGCGGCTTTAACCAAAACACCTTTTTGGAGAAAAACGTGTAAAAATATTCCCTTCCCCACCAAACGTAACAAATTTTTTGAGCATTTTTTCCAAAAAAGCCCCTAGCACATGATTTTAAAGAGATAAAGACCCATGTTTTAGATAAACGAACCTGCCTTCCAAAATCTTGATTTACATGGAAAAGGGGGAGTATCAGGTTTTTTGCTCTCCCTGCTAAACCCGGCCCCTTTTTCATTTACAGCAACAGAGCTTCACCTTCTTATTTTTATGCTATAATGGGTTCAAGAGACAAATGAAGTATAGGTATAATATACTTCCCTGTATTCTGGCTTGTGAAGCCTCAGCTCAAAAAGTTAAAGATGCCCTGCTATAAACAGCTCTTCCTTACAGCTTATCAAAAAATTTTCTAAATTTCCCCCCCTTTAGTAAAACCAAGCCCGTGATCAGCTTTTAATGCAATCGGTTTTCCCAGTAGGGCATCTAGCCAAAGGATCCCAATGGATGTCCTTTTTTAAATTGGGGATGGGTGGTGTCTGTTTCTCCAGAGCTAAAGGCTGCTCTGCTTTTATAAAAAAAAAATTTTTATTGCTTCTGTAACATAAATCAGGGCGCAAAGTTTGTTAGAATTGAAGTTTTCTTTATTTTTCTCACTACAAAAAAGATTACTTTCAAAAAAAAAGGGACAGTTCGTGAAAACTTTTTGAAAAATACATTGGTCAAAATTTTTAAAAAAAATGCACACAGGTTTCTTTGGTTACCTGCACACCAGACGGATGCCCCGTTGGGGTAAAAAGGGTTTGTGTAACGCACAAATTTTTGAAACAAAATAATGGAGTAAATGCTTTACACCACATTTATGTGTTTTAGACCTTTTCTATATACTTCTGCATCTTGTCGGTCAAAAGGGTGTAGCCTTAGTAAAAGGGGTGTGGTTTCACAGAAAGGAACCTGGCTTAGTGTGCAAGTCCATGCACCGAAAAAATGCACCAAAGTGAGCCAACTCATAAAAGGTGTAAAGTTAGACGATTCTAGCCTGCACCAGAATTATTATGTGGCGCATTGTAAGACTGTCCAGTCTAACCTTATACTGTCTAAGCGCTAGTATTGATAAATCTGCCCTTTTGTCTTTATAAACCATTCTAGAAATGTTCAGAAATCTGCAACTGTGTAAATCTTCAGCTCTTTTCTTTGATGTTTTTTTATTGCAGAATAAACTACTCCTCCCCTCCCCTTATCCTTCATGCGGATTTTGTCCCCCTCGACGTGTGCATTTGCTCACAGTCACCCAATCTACATTTCCCCCCCTCACGGGAAAAGACTCTGCCCTTTATCCCCTAGAGAAAAGACTCCTACTTTTTTTAACCTTACCCGAAAAGGGTGACCTGATACGTACCCTTACATATACCCCCTAAGTAAGAATATTGTTATTTATGCAACACAAATTTAAACACCAATTTTATAAGGTTACTTTTGACCCCCGTTTCCAAAAACCCAGCAGGTCAATAATCTTAAAAAAATTTTAACAGCTTAGTAGCAAGGCTTTTTTTTCTGGTTTTTTTACGTCGCTTACAAATCATGACATATTTAATTTTTTTTGTTTTTTTGGGGAAAACCCATTTTTTGGGAAACATGCAATTTTTATCACTTTTTTCTTCCCAAATTTTTACACGTTCACCTTCAATAAAATCATTGTTTTTAATAGATCTAAACTTTTACAAAAACAAGTCGATACCAATTATTTTTTAATTTTTTTTTTAGGGTTATACAGAAAATAGGCTGATATTGTTTTTTAAATATGTAAAAAAATATTGTAAAAAATACACTTAAGTTACATGCTATGTTGCAATATACAAGATAAAAAAAACCTAAAAATATGCTGTTCATCAACGTTGTCCTTTTTTCAAATTTTATCTTCGGACAATTTCTTTGGGGCAATTCAGCCCAGACTAGCGCTTCTTCTGTTGCCTCCGTGGGAATTCGCCCTTTTGACTCACGGTGCGATGTTTCGGGGGGAAACCCCTTTCTCAAGCAGCAGTATGCATGTCTCGCTTTCTATATATTGGTTACCTCATTTGCCCAAAATACCACCTACCGTATTACTCGAGTATAAGCCAAGTTTTTCAGCACAAAAAAAAGGCTGAAAAATCTCCCCCGGTTATACCGGTCACTTTTGGCGCTCCGGACGCTGCGATGGCCCGTGCGCCCAGGGGGGCTTCATTTATTTGCGGCTCCCCAGGGACGCATAAATTGAACGATGAATACCGCTGACAGTGTCCAGGGGCTGCGGTGGCCCCGGGGGCCCGTCGCTATCTCTTTCACTTGTATGCACCCCCAAGCGCAACAAAGAAAAAGATACACGCGGGCAGAGAGCAGCCTCCGTGCTCCCATGGACTCCGGGCGTTGCAGCGTGGAGTTTTCAGGCAAGGCGCGTGTGTCTCACGGGTTCGCAGCCTGATGACACCTGCCCCGTGCCGAGAAGATGAGGAGAGCGCGCGGGAGGCCGGACACAGGGGCGAGCGGCGAGGGGACAGAGCAGCGGGGAGTCAGGTAAGTGTTTTTTTTTTTGGGGGACTATACCTTAACTAAACCTACCTAGGGGGCTATCCTCCTATACCTACCAAGGGGGGGAAAACCTGCCCTTTAACCCACCTAGGGGGACTATGCCTGCTATAACCTACCAAGGGGGAAACCCCCCTTAAAACCCACCTAGGGGGATTTGCCTCCTATAACCTACCTAGGGGGGACTATCCCTGCCTATAAGACCTTACCGCCCCATAACCTCCCAGGGGGGCCATACCTGCCTAGGGGGACCTATACCTCCTAGGGGCCTAACCCCGCCTATAACGACCCTATACCTGCCCCAAAACCTACCTAGGGGGGCCTATCCTGCTAATAACCTGCCTAGGGGGGCATTCCCGCCTAAAACCTGCCTAGGGGGACCTATACCTTTTCCTATAAATTGCCTAGTTTGGCCTAACCTGCCTATAAAATTTCCTATGGGGGGAATTACCTGCCCCATACCCGCCTAGGGGAATATAGCTTCCTATACCTGCCTAAACGACCATACCTGCCCTATGGGGGGCATTTTAAACCCGCCCCATACCAGCAATATCTGCCATGGGGGGGCATTTTAAAAAGCCTATACCACCTAACGCCTATGGGGACATTAAACTGCCTTTTAAAAAAAACCCCATGTAATTTTATTGGTATCTATTTTTTTTTTTAAAATTCACCCGTACCGCTCATTTTTCCCCCCTGGCTTAACTCAGTCAATAAGCTTTCCCCCGGTTTTTTTTGCAAAAAAGGTGCCTCGGGTTATACTCTGGTCGGCTTATACTCAGTATATAAAGGGAAATTAATTACCTTGTTCTAACCATTTTTAATCAATATTTTTTTATTTTTTTAATTAAACTACATTGTCCTCATACAATTAAAATATTACAAAAAAAATCTCAAATTTAAAACTCTCATTGAAAACCTTTTTGGCATTATGAACTAACCCTTTTGTCCAAAAGGCTTCCATTTGTAGAAGCCTCGTTCTGCATTGATTCTGTCACCGATCTCTAATGCCTCAAGGATACACCATCTCAGTTCATTGCCTGGTGTCTCTTCTCATGGAATGCCATGCTACTGTAGTTTCCCATAGGTTTTTCCTTCCTGATCATTAACCCCTTGTGTCTGTATGGCAAACATCCTAATTGCTAACCTATGTTTGTTCAATCTAATCTTTACAGCTCTACTTGTCTGTCCCACATATGTCTGCCACAGGGCCCTTTAGCATGTAAATAACTTTTTTTAGGTTTTTGTGAAAACCTCGTATATTTGTTTCTCTTTCCCTGGGTTGGACGGCATGTGATCAGGTCCTTAATAATGGTATTTACAGTTCTGAATTGAAGTACAGGTAGTGTTCCACACCGTTTTGTACCTAACTTCTCCTGATGTGTTTTTACTTTTAGGTTTTATATTTGAATTTACCAACATATCCCTTATCGATTTTCCTCTTTTAAACGCACATCTTGGTTTCATTTTAAAGGATAGCCATTTTTCTCGCCAATGCCCATTAAACTCACATTTATGACCACTTGTGATAAACATTCCACGCTTATAAAAGAAGCAATTTATCTTTCATTGGCCCAGATTACAAGTGACCCAAAAATCGGATTTTTTTTACTTACTGTTAAAATCCTTTTCTTCATTGGGGGACACAGAAACCTTGGGTATAGGGCCTTGCCCTAGGAGGCTGACACTAGGCGGATCAAATGTGTTGGGCCCGCCCCGGTGGACTATATCTCCTACTGACACCAGGGTGATCAGTTTTTTTTGCCTAGTGTCTGTAGGAGGCAGACGCTGCCTTGCAGCTCTGCGGTGTTTGTTATTTTTTGTTTCTTTGCAGCACCTGGCTTTCACCTTTGGAAAGGCAATAGAGCCTCTGGGCTCTCACCTATCAAGGGGGTTGTCAGCGTTAATTTCACCGTGATACTGTCCCCCTGAGGGTGTCAGGGAAACCAGTCAGTTCTTTAGCTGGCTGATCTTTTCCTTTTCTCTGATCACCCGTCCCCATTTGCCGCCTCCACGGCCTCCTTTACGGATTTTCCCGTAGCCTCACCTTCAGGTGCATGGTACCGAAAGGGTGATGCCGTGAAGGCCTGAAGATTTGGATAGGTGAGTAACCCCGACTTTCCTCCGTTTGGGGGTAGTCGTGGGTTTTCTGTTTCTTTTTTTTTGAGTTTGGAGGGCCTCAGGAATTCCATTTTGTGCTAGGCAGCAAGGGGATGTTTTGGGGAACCATGCGGAAACGCCGCGGTAACCGCACTTCCATGCATGGCATTGGCTGCTGGGCGGTAGAATGGGTCCTCCCAAGTGCTGTGGATCTCCTTAACCCCGCTTTGGCGGCGTTCCAGAGAGTGTTCCGGCCGTCCGAACCGCGGGCCGCGAGTTCAAATTTAGTCCCCAGCTCTTGGAGGCCTAGGCCGCAACTAGGCTGTACCTTCTCTTGGGCTTGGACCACCCCAAACGGGACCCGGGGCCCCCCCAGGATGGGGCAGGACCCTCCAGCAGCCCGGGCTTGTTTTGTGGGTGGACCCTAATCGCCTTTTTTCTGGCGTTCAGGGTTTGGGCGGGCTTGCTGCATGCGGGGGTTTTGGGGCTTCTTAAATTTTGGGGAAATCCTTGAGCCAGGGGAGAGATGAGGGAAAACGGTAGCAGTGGCCCAACCCCTTTTATCCGGGCTATCAGGGGACTCCCTTCATTTTAAAGGATGAGGATGTCTCAGCCCCCCGGAAGAGGTCCCCTTTTAAAAGCTTTTAAGGGGCAGTTTTGGGGGGTTTTCCCCTCCCAAAACCCAGAGTTTTGATTTAGCTGGTTGCCAAGGGGGGAAAAACATCCTGAAAGGAAATTTGTTTCCTACCAGAAAGCTTAATACTCTTTGCCCTTTTTCCCTGAGAAATCAGTGTAAAAAGGGGGTCGAGGGTCCCATCAGTGGACGCCCAGTCACCCGGCTCCGAAGTCTAGGGCAATCTCGGGCCCTGGATGGAAAAAGCCCTTAGGGGACAGCAAAAACGGGTGTCTTGAGGTTTTTTAAATCCGCCTTTGGGCAGTTGGGGAGCCCTGCAAATTGCATTTGTTTTTTTGTGGTTAAAGAAAAAGTTTTGAAAGGTTTTAAAAGCACCCTGCAGAAAGGGCGTCAGTTAAAGTTTTCCCACCGTGGAGTTGAATGTCGCTTCCCAGCTTTCATGTCCCTTTGAATTTCCCTTTTGTGAAAACTTAAACTTGAGTAAAAACCGGTTTAGCGGCTAGAGTGTGGGCCCAAATGCAGTGGCCTTTTTCCACCCCCTGGGGTTAAAAATCTTGGAAAGCGGATGCAGCCTCCAAGAAGTTTTTGCTTGCGCTTCCGTTCTATGGGGGTAACCCCTTTTCGGGAAGCGTTTGGAGGATTTAATTTCAGAGGCCACGGGGAGTCGTGTGGCCTCGAGCTAAGACTCCTACCAAAACCAGCACGTCCTGGGGGGGTTCATAGAATGCCCAAGGGCCCTTCCCCCAAGTCGCATTTGGGTTTTGAAGGCTTGCCCCCACCCGAAAATCTGCCTCAGGGGGGGGGCCCTTTCTCCCCCAGTTCCAGATCGGGCAGGTTAGGTTGAGCCGGGGAAAATCGCAAGGTCATACTTCAGGATACGGGGATTCACTTCGGTTCAACCCCCCAAAACGCTTTTTTGGGTTTTCCCCCCGGGCCTGCTTTTTGGGGGCGTCGGGTTTTTTTTCTGCCAATCCGCCCTCTCCTTCAAAAGTGATTATGCCGGTCCCAGAGTCCGAGCATTTTTTGGGTTTTTATTCAAACCTTTTTATTTTTTCCCAAAAAGGCATTTTAAACGGTGGGTATTTGGATCCCCCGGGGACCCCAAGCGATGGTGTTAACCCCCGGGGGCCGGGGGAAGGGAAAATCTAAGTAGCCCCGGTTTTTTCACCGACCCCGCCGAAAAGCGGGAGGGGATTTTGCTGGGCGTGAGGCAAACCGGGCGCCCCCCCTGATGTGCTTGTTCCCGGTGGGGGCCCGGGGTTTGGCAGGGGGTTTCCAGAATCTTTAGTCCGAGAACGTAGTCGTGGGAGGCAGAAGGTCAGGGCAGGGGGGCAAGGGTTTTCGTGGTCGTGGACAGGCAGAAGGTCAGGGGGCGGTAGAGGTTCGGGTGGGAAACCCGTAGCGAGAGGTCTGGTACACATTAAAGCGGGGAATTTACACTTTAAGGAACGCTTTCTTGGGGTTTCGGGGCAACGTAGATCCAGCGGGGGAAGGGTGACGTGGGAGCAACACTTATTTTAGGAACAGGGGCCCGGAAATTTAAACCCAAAATTCCCGGCGCACTGCCCCTTTAAATTCACAAGGGCCGCGCGCCAGGGGGGGGCCCCATGCGCATTGGGGGGGGGCGGGGGACGGGGAAAACCGGACGGGACCCGGAGGACAGGTGAGTGGAGGGAGCGGGGGGCGCCGGGGGCGGCCGTGGGCCCCGGCGGGCCCCCCCCGCCCAAACGCCGGGGACCCATTTTTGGGGAAACGGGGTGCGCCCGGGGTTCCGTGGCCCGGCCGGGCGAAACCCCGTTACATTTACCCCCCCCCCCCCCCCTTTTTGGGGGCCCCCACCCCCTTTTTTAGGTGCAAAAAAATTTGGGGATGAGATCCCAATTCGGTTGTTAGTTTCAGGTTCCCGGGGTTTCCCCTCCTGGGGTTTCCGAAGCCCCCCCCAAATTTTCCACGAGGAAGAAACTTTCCCCCTTTGCCCGTTTTCATAGAAAAAAGCCCTTTTACTCAAAGATGTCAGTGGATTTCGGCTACTGGGGGAAGGCGTCACCCTTTTCCCGGAGAAAAAACCGGTTCAAAACCCAAAAGGTTTTAAGGGGAAGGGAAATAAAATGAAATGCTTTGGGGAAATCCGGAGGGATGGAGGCAAACAAAGCTTGTATGTCCCCGGGGTTTAAAAATGCCGAAAAACCCTTTTAAAGGGTCCGAGGAAGCGGGGGCCAAATTTTTGGGACTGGGGGCCCTTAAGGCGCCTTATCTTGAGGAGACCCCAAAAATTTGGCCCCCGGGAGAAACGTCAGTGCGGGTTTTTTCTCCTTTTGGGTCGGGCCGGGGATTTCCCTCGGAGAGGGCCGAAGTAGAGGAACATCGGTCTCTCCCAGTTTGGCCCTTGATACCCAAAAAACCTGGTCGTTAAACAGCGGGCCCCACCCCGGGTCAGGAGGCAGGGGAGGGGGGGGTTTGCGGGGTGGCGGCCATGGGACTCCCAAAGAAGGGGGGAGACCCCGGCAGTTTCCCGAGTCCCGATGGTTATACCCCAAAATTCCCCCCAAAGGGGAGCAGCTCTGCCCAGTTATCCGGGACGTCCAAAAAACAAATTTGGGTTTCACTTTTCCATCCCCCTTTGGGAAATGAGGGTGGTTTTTCCCGATAAAAAGCCCAACTTGATTTTCCCGACGGGAGCATAATGACGCCAAAATCGGGAAACAAATTGAACACCCCCGGTCGGAGAAAAATGTGTGTGGGTAGTCCATAAACCCCGGGAAAGATAGGGCCCCGGGGAAAAAAAAAGATTAGCCAATTGTAGGCAGACAGCAGGCAAGGGAGGGGGCAAAAAAGGGGGACTTTTTTTGAGAACGGTCCGTCACGACCCAGTTGACTGAATTCCCAGAGTAGACTGGTAGGTCTGTGCGGAAGTCCATCCCCCTATTTTCGCCCAAAAGGGTTTTCCCGGGGCACGGGCAGCGAATGCAAGGCCCCCCTCGGGCCTTTTGGGTGGGACCTTTTTCCCGGCACAAGTGACACAGGCGGGGGGTTTTGAAGCCCTTGACATCCTGTGTAGAGTGGGCCCACCATTTGGGTGCCCCCGAGATCAAAGCATAAGACTTCCGTGCCCCGGGGATGCCCAGCCACAAAGGAGCAAATCCCCCCACTCCGAATCTTCCTCCTGAGTGCCGGGCACGTAAGTCTTGCCCGTGGGAAAAGTTTTGGGGGGACCCGGGGGGGGAGCCAGGGTAAAAAAAAAACCGTTCAGGGGGAAATGAGTGTTGGGGAAGGGGTTCTTCCCCGGGACCACGCCCGGGGCACGGAGGGGAGGGAATCAGCCTTGCGTTTTTCTCAGCGGGGCCGGGAAAAATGTATATGAAAATAAAACCCCCGAAAAAAAAAAAAGAGACCCCCGGGTTGGCGGGGGTTTTGGGGGGGGGGAACTTTTGGGCCCTTTCTAAAGGGGTACAACAAATTTTTGTGGTCTGTAAAGTTGTTTTTTTGGGTGAGGGGGCCCCCTCCAGCAGATGTCGCCACTCCTCTGGGGGCTAACTTAAAGGCCCCAAGAGTTTCCCGGGGCCCCAATGGCATTGGGTTTCCCCTCGCCCGGCGGGAAAAAGGGCTTAGAGAAGGGAAACACCCTGTGGAAACTTGCCTTTGGAACTTCTCTGTGTGAGGCCGGGCCCCCGCCCCCCCCCCAAAAAGGGGGTTCCCCCCAAAGAGACGGTCTCTCGGAATCAGGCCGGGGCCAAAAACAGGAGCAGTGAAAAAGGCCGTCTTTAGATCCACAAACTCCTTTTTCAGCCTCCCGGGGGGCCAACTCTCTCGGGGTTTGCCCTTCTTCCCAGGTTTAAAGGGCCACGATAGGGGCCCCCAAGGTTTGGGGGGAAGTAGGAAAAAAAATTGCCCGGGGGAATTTAAATTTTCCCAAGCCCCGGGAAACGCTGTATTTTTTCCCCAAAGGGCCGACAGGGGCCCTTGTAGCACTCGAGAGTTTTTCCGGGTCCCTCTTTTGGCCCTTTAAGCCGAGGGGCTAAAGTAGCGAGGAAAAGGGAGGTGGTCCCTTTGGGAAAAAACTTTCTTTTCCGCTTTGGGGGTACAGTCGGTTGCTGCGCAGCGTTGCAGAACTGGGGTATTTGGGGCCCCGGGGAGTCTGAAGAAACAGGGGGGAAAATTAAAGGGTGTAAACTAGGGGACACTATGAGCAGGTGTACAAGAGATCCGGAAAAAATCGTTGACGAGTTCTTGGAAAACCCTGGAGGGGTTTAAAAGAGCCCAAAAGGGGATCAAGAGGTACTCAAAAAGTCCATCTCGGGTATTTAACGCCGGGTTTTCCCCTCGTCCCCCTTCCCGAAAATTTTGACGAGGTTATTTGGTTTCCCCGTAGATCCAAATTGGGAAAAACCCTTTTTTCCCCCCTTTAGACGGTTTAAAAAGCTTTAGATCAGTGGGGGAGGGGTTTTGGTTTTTTTTTGTGTTTATTTAGGGCCCCTGTAGTCCTTTTACACGGAAAGGAGGGAAAACCCTCCCCTTTTTCTGCACGAAGAAAAAAACCCCGGCCCTCCCCGGGTTTGGGGGGGAGGGGGTTTCGAAAAGAATCCTTTCTGCAGGTTTTTCCCGAATGTAGGCCCACATGGCCCGGTCTCTGGGGAAAGGACGGGGGTTTGACCCTCCCCCGGGGGGGGGCCCCGGTTCCTGGGAAGAGGGGCAATAGGGGGCGTCGTAAAAGGGCCCATGTGGGGGGGCAGCGAATCGGGGCCCCTTTCTCGGAGAATACATCCCCCAAAATCCCGGTCTCGGCCCGGCCCCCCCCCCGGCAACGGCTTTCCCAAACCGGGAAGGACGGGGAGAAGTGGTAGGGGACCCGGGGGTGGTCCCCCCAAGCAATGGTTCTGGCATTTTCCCGGGCCCCAAAGAGGGCTTGCCTGTCTTCCCCAAACGAGGTAGGGGGTGGGTGGGTTTCGCCAGGGAAAACCCCAAGAGGATCGCCCAGGAAGCACGGGACAGAACGTGGGGGAAACCCCATCTTTTTCCATATGTAGGCCCCCACAAAGGGTGGGCCCCTGGCCCGGGGTTTCGTACTGGATGGGGTCATTTAGGGAAAAATCTCCACTGACCCAAGAAATAAGCAGAAAAAAAAAAAAGGTTCTCCAGCCCGGGCAACGGTATGCGGTACCGGGGGGTTTCCAATTTAGGCAAGGGGTTTAAGGGTTCCCCGGGGAGCCCCCAGTCCCGGAAAGCAGAACTGGAATGACGGCCCGCCCTCAGTGTCACCTCCATGGATCATCAGCGTGGAGGGGGGGGAAACTGCACCCTTGGAGCGCCTCTCCCACGGCACCTTGGTGGGGAGCGTTTTTCCCCGGCCCCTGGGGGCGTAGCGGCAGCTTTGTGGAAATGGTCCCCGGGGTGGGCCAAATAGAGGACATAGCTTCTCGGTTCGGCGACGGTTCAGTCCTGCTCCGGGTAAATGGGCCCGGTCCAAATTGAAAGGGTTCCACCCAGAGGCTTTTGGGGGGCAGCAATGGAGGATGCCCGAAAAAAAAGGGGGGCCCGGGGTGAAACCGCCCACGGGGGGTTTCAGAGTCTCTTTCCTGACGCAGCTCTTCCTGCCTCTCGGGGGAATTATATCAATCAGAGTTGCTAGCAGGATTAGTTCACTCAAAGGGGGGGACGGGAGGTCTTTTTGCTGCCCAAAGCGTCCTTTTCCCGGCTGGGGCAGGCCATTTTTGAAAGTGGCACAGGGGCAGCCCTCATTCCAAGTGAGCTTTTAAGGAAAGGGGACGGAACTGTTCCGCCCTAGGGCACCCACAGGGAGTCGCCCCTTTACGAAGGTCCAAAAGGGCGGTTTTCAGCAGAGGGGAAACACGCCCCCGGCTCCCCGAAAAACGGGGCGGGGAAATTTTGGAGAAAAGGGCTGTAGATCCCCAGTCACAGGATCAATTTCCCGTCCCCGAGGGGGTCGCCCAAGCCCCGGGCCTTCCCGGATTGTAGGTCCCAAGAAAGGCCCCCTTTGACTTTTTCCCAGGGGGAAACTGATCCGCCATAAATTCGATGTGCATAGAACACTGGGGGAAAGGGAAAAACCCGGGAGAGCTTGGGATCCCCGGCAAAAACTGAAAGGGTTAAGGGGAAACCGAAGCTTGGGGGCCCAAAGGTAGCCAATGGGAACGGCTGATTGGGAAACTGAGTTTAAAAAACGGGGGCCGCAGGTGGAGATGTTGCTGGGATGCAGGAAACTGACGCAGCATGGCGGGAAAGGGTGGCCCAATGCTGTCCTGTTGTGCGATTTTCTGCGACTGTGGGCAACCAAAATCGTAAGGGTCCGCGATTTCTTTGGGAGGGGCACCTTTGGGGTGGGGGTCCTTGGGGTGGGTCTAACTTTTGACGGCTGGGGGAGTGGATCCGCCCGGGCCACCGCAAGGTGGTTTGTTTAAACCAGCCAGGGAACGGAATCTAAGTAAACCCCGGTTTTCACCAGAGCCCGCCGCAAAGCGGGATGGACTTGCTGCGGCGTGAGGCTACCAAGTGTCCCCCCCGACGTGACTTGTTTTGGGGGGCGGCCCGGGGGGTGCAGCGGGGGTACAGAAAACATAGTCGAGAAAAACCCTAGTCGTGGGCAGGCTGGGAAAGGGGCAGGGAAAGGGAGGCAAAGGTTCGTTTTGGGGGGTGGACGGCAGAAAAGGGCAGGGGGAGGCGGCCCGAGGTTGGGTCGGGTAAGTAGCGAGGGGGTCGGTACCATTAAAGGGAGGAATACACTTTAAGGAAAGGGTTTCTCTAGGGCTCGGGGCAACCTAGATCCCGCAGGGAAATGACGTGGGTTTCAACACTTATTTTGGAAACAGTGCCCGGTTTAAATTTCCCCCTGTCCCTTTTAAAATTTACCCAAAGGAAAGAGCGGCTTTCGCATTCCGGCCGGGGGGCGGATGAGGCCGGACCGGGGGGGGGCCCAGAAAAGGGAGTGGATGGAAAGGGTGGCGCCCCGGCCCGGGCCCCTGCGGCCCGCGGGGCCCCCCACCCGCCGGAGACCCTTATGGGGAACGCGGGGGCGAACCCCGGTCCGTGGCCCGGACCGCGGCGCAACCCGTTACAGGACGGGTCGTGAGGCCCGTGTTGAACCTTTAAGGGCTTTAAACCGGTTTTGTGCAAGTTGCCGGGTTTCCGCATTTGGGGTCTCTTCCGGCCCGTGATATCTATCTGGAGCAAAGCGAATTTTGTCCGTATAGGGCATCAAGGACGCTTATTCCCGACATCCCTATTTCCCAGGACCCAAGCGGTTTTCCCGCATTTCACGTAGGTTCCCCGGCACTCTCAGTTCGAGGGTTGCTGTTCAGCCTGCAAATGCACCCCGGGTATTCCCCATATTCCTTTGCATCAGGGGCCCGGGGCCATTTTTCCTTACTGGAAAAACCTTTCTAATGAAAGGGCTTTTCGAGCGAGTGCCTGGGGCAAAGGTTTTAGGATCACCCTTGGGCAACCCTTGGTGCGCTTCCGGGGGATTTTCTTCAAATTTTGGGCAAGTTCTGTCTGATCCCTTTACAAAGGATGGAAATTTTTGGGGGGTTTTTCGACACTCAGGTGGGCAGGGGGTTTTTTCTTCCCCCAGGAAGATCCAGGTTAAATTTAGATGTTTCTTACTTCTGAATTGCCCCGGGGTTTTTCTCTTTTCACTTTCATGCAGGTTCTTAGCAGGATGGGTGCTGCCTTCGAGGGGTTGACCTTTGCACAGTTCCATTCTTTACTTTGTTTTGGGGCAATTTCCCGGGCCTTTGGGTTTGGGGTAGGTCTTTCCAAAAGTTTCCCTTTTTACAAAAAGGTTCGCCTGCCAAGCCAGGTTTTGGGGCCGACCTGGGCCCGGTGGGGTACCTCCCCCGGGAAGTCATTTTTGTCCCTGCCCAAAGGCTGATCATCACCCCCAGACGGGCCAAATGCTCGGGGGGCGGCGCCGTCTTCGGTTCCCGGGGCGACTCAGGGGGCTTTGGTCCCTCAGGGAATCCAGGGTAAAGATCAATGTTCTGGAAAATCCGAGCCATTTTCCTCTCACATTGGTTCCTCTCATTTCGGGGGTCACCCAGTGCGGATTTCAGCCTGACAATACACGGCAGTGGCCTATCTGAGTGTCAGGGTGGCAAGAAGCCGGGCAGCTTTTCAGGAAGTTTAAGGATTCTTTGTGGGTAGAGCGGTCAGTACCGCCTTTTTCAGCGTTTTTTCATTCCAGGGGTGGAAAACTGGTTGGCGACCCATCTCAGTCGAGCAACGGTCAATTCCAGGGAGTGGGCTCTTTACCGGACGTTTTTCGCCCTTTTTTGCCAGATAGTGGTGTAGGGCCAGACATCGATTGTTTGCGGTCTCAACTCAATCACCAACTCCGAGTGGTGGGGTCCAGGGCCAGGGATCCCTGGTCTAGCAGTGGAGCGCTGGTTCTACTTGCTCTAAATCTAAATGTATTTTTTGTTTTTTTCCTGTGTAAAACCATCACAGTGGGCATTTATGTATGTCTTCGATACAACACTGGTAATTCAACCTTCTTTTAATTTCTTTTATATAGTTTTTATTAACATCTTCTTATTGCAATTGTTGTTTTTAAATTATTTATTTTATTTTACAAATGGTTTTAACAATGTTTTCAATGTTCACTTTGAGTTATTGTGCGGTCACAGCCTCACTTTCGTTTCGCGGTCTCCTTTTTAAAACGCCGCTGTGCAGGGTTTGTTTGTACCTGAGGAAGCCGGCTTGGATTGCTGGCGAAACGCGTTGTTTTCAAAATTTTAAATAAACTAAGACACCACTATTGTGGCTAAATACCAGGTTGTTCTTAGGGTTTTCATTTTGTTTTCGAGCGTATTCCTTCCTTTCAAATAACAAATAAATCTTGTTTTGAAGGTCATGCAGTCTTCACCCCTTTTAACCACTACTGGTAAAATTTCCCTACATTTACTTCATGGAAGGTGGCCCTTTTGGTGGCCCTCATTCCATCCGCCGAGTGTCTGAATGGCGGCTCTATCCCCTTTCTTGGTTATTATTATTATTATTATCATTTATTTTGGAGGCCCTTGATTCCAGGGCGCTTGTACATTCAGGCGGGTACATAAATAACATTGGTCAAACAATTACAAAGTGACAATAAGTGACTAACAATGGTACAGAGGGAAGAGGTCTCTGCCCGGAGGGTTACAATTACAGGGGAGGGGTGAAGAGGGCAGAACCCTTTCTTGTTTCTACATAAGGACAAGTTGTTTTGCATCCTTTCTTTGTTTCTCCCTAGGTGGTTTCATTGTTTCATATGAATGAGGAATAGTTTGCCTCTTTTTGCCCCTCGTCCTCCCATCCTCAAGAGCGGTCATTACATTGTTTAGACGTTGGTCAGGGCAGTTCAGATCTCTTCTCTGTTCGGAATCCTTTAGGCGCTCGAAGCCCTCTTTGTCATTCCTGAGGGTCCACGCAGGGCATTGGTGGCCCTTAAGGCCACCATTGCCGTGGATCCGTCTGCAATTTTGGAATCCTATCGGTTTTAGGGGGGAACCCTTCCGGTTTGGGTCATTGCTCACTCCACACGAGCAGTTGGTTGCTCCCCTGGACGGTTCGGCATCAAGCCTCAGCTTTCGGGTTTGCAAAGTGCCATTTTGGGCTTCGGTCCATACTTTTTCTAAGTTCTAACCAAATCCTTTCACAGGCCTTGGCGTAAGGTTTCTTCAGGGCAGCAGTGTGCTAATACTTGTCACTGCTGATTAATTTTTTAGTTGTTACTTCTTTTGTCTCCCATCCTATGGGTTTGCTATTGGACATCCCAAGGTGCTGTGTCCCCATATAACATTGGCGAGAAAATCGGATTTCTCTACTTACCGTAAAATCCTTTTCTAGTCCGATTCATTGGGGGACACAGGTCCCTGCCTCATTTTTTTTCTCCATGGAATCAGCTTTTTCTTTGCTTTTCCTCTTGGCCATGACTTTTGTACCAACTGATCAGCCTGGTGTCAGCAGGAGGGATATAGTCCACCAGGGCGGGCCCAACACGTTTGGTCCGCCTAGTGTCAGCCTCGTAGGCCAAGGTCATATAACCAAGGTGCTGTGTCCTCCAATGAATCGGACAAGAAAAGGATTTTACGGTAAGTACAAAAATCTGATTTTTGGGTCCCTTTGTAATATGAGCCAATGACGATAAATTGCTTTTTTTTTTATAAGTGTGGAATTTTTTATCACAAGTGGTCATAAATGTGAGTCTGTTATATATTTTTTTCTTTTTGTATTTTAATAGCTCATTTTTGTCCAGTATGTCAACTTCTCTTAGTATTTTTACAAGTTCGTCCTTCCTATAACCTCTTGTGGAAATTTTTAAAATTAATTTCCACATTTATTGATGGTATAGCGCATCATCTGAACAGATGCGTTTTGCCATAACAAATTGGCCTCTCGGTATACCTTTGAATATTTGAGGAGCATGATGACTGCTCCTATGTAATGTATTATTTCTATCCGTTGGTTTTGAAAATAAAGTAGTACTAAACTTAGATTGTTCCTGATCCTTTGTATTTCAATGTCCAAAACTGAATTTTAGTTTGATCTTTAGTGAGTGAAAAAGAAATGAAAGGATGGCATTTATTAATATATGTAAAAATTAATTCAAGTCATTTTCACTTCCTCTACATATGACAAAACGTCATTGACGTATCTTTGCCATGTCACGATTTTATCTTTATGTATTGAACCTTGTACAAATGTGCCCTCAAAGTACGACATATACAAATTAGCCACACTTGGTGCAACTGGGGATCCCATCGAGGTCCACTTTAATAGCAGAAAATGTGACTCCAAATTTAAATTAATTTATCTTTTGATCCCGAATTAGTTGTGTAGTAAATAATGCTTGTCAGTGTAAAACTGACAGACATCTTTATAGGCCCTACTCCTGGCAGGGTCTCATAGGCATACATTGAGGGCATACCCTGGGGCCTTCAGTGAACAACTGGTTATGTAAACCTATGGGTTTCCTGCATTGCATTACAGGGGTGCCTTTAGAGAGACAAAAGGAACTAATCTCTGAAGCCTCTTTTAGATGCTGTAGTCACTGGTGACTATGGCATCTATAAGTTAAACAGTTAGGATGTGAGATTTCTCCATACCCAGCCATTAAAGCAGGAGTCTGACTGTTCCAATTATTTTGTATTTTTTAGATTTTCCATTTTATCGTACTGTATTTGACAATCAATAGAAACAAGATTTAATCTGGTGTCACAGTTGACTTTGGATAAGTTGACTTTGGATTTTAGTGCAGTTTTTTTTAGTCTAAGCCAAAAGTGGATTTAGCAAATATAAATTCTTCTTTATGTTTCTACTTGATCTTGAATCCACTCCTTTGTTGTAACACAAAAAAACTGACTTTTTTCGTCTTGTATTTTTTTCATGTGATTTTTTTTATGTATTATTTTTAATGCATTTTTCTCCCAATCACAAATCATGTGATCCATCAAATACAGACTCCCTGAAAAAATGCTACAACACCCTGCATGCATTCATTTAGACAAAAAACTTTCCCTGGCAAAAAAGGCAACCAAAGTGAAAAAATAAGTGCAACAAAGAAAACAAATCAACATCTGTAGTACATCTGGCTGCCACAGTTTTTACAAACCAAAAAATCTTGAAAAACTTGTGCGTTTAGGAGCATTTTTGCACAAATGCAAAGTGTGAAACCACCATATTCCCCAGTCCTTTTGAGGTCATTGCTAGCTTTTGTACAAAACAAGATTTTGTCTTTTTTCTAAAGCCTCTAAAATGCCTCTTTTTAAATGTGTTTAACCAACAGAGATTGCAAGAAATCAACAGCATGATCCGAACAGGAGAAACGCCAACTAAGAAACGGGGGATCCTTTTGGAAGATGGGAATGAATCTCCAGCAAAGCGGATATGCCCAGAAAACCATAGTGCCCTCTACAGGAAACTTCAGGATGTGGCTAATGACAGAGGCAGTTTTTGTACAAGCTAGATAGTTTCATTATTCCAGCTACAGTATTTCAAAGATCTTAATATATATAATATTTGTGTAACATTCTGTTTTCTCAGGCTGGTTTGTGGAATCTGCCCTATATCATTTATAACCTGAGTTATAAGGGGTAGTTAGTTATTCATAGGAGACTGAACACTTGGGCAGTAAGCCTGACCATAGATTGCACTAGAAATGCCCCTATTCATGCCCTAGTAACTTCATTATATTCTAGAAATATAACCGTTAGTTGATGAGACAAGTGGAATAGCAATAATACAGACAACAGTTGTATTACAGTTAAGTTGTTAATATAAAACAACCTGTAGATGGACATGCTATAGCTTCTCAGTACACAATCCTGGTATGTTCAACATCTTTGAAGACCTGTGTCCATAGTGCCACCCCTCTGCTATAAATCCCTCTGCTATAAATCAGGCAGTGAACTTTTGGAAGATGGTACTCACTAGTTTGTTATTGATTTGATCTCCCTGTTGTATCTCCTGCACAAGTGCATTTGTGCCATTGTGGAGATTACAACGATAATGCATAGGCTCTACCACATCCATGCTGTACACGTATGTATTAAGGGCTCATGTACCTGGCAGAGAGCCTGTATGACAGTACTGAAACCTCATATGATCCTGTATGACAGGTTACTAAAAAATTATGTCATTAATTAGAACTTTAAGAGTATGTTCCCATAGCAGATTTTTTGTAAAAATTCCTGCGAGCAAAAAATCCATGTTATACATTTCATTGGGGATTTTTTTCTGCAGCACCTGAAAGCATTACTGCAAGCCCCATTCAAAAATATGTGACAATTGTGTGTGAATATACTCTGAACTTTATCTTATACCATGAAAGTTATCCTTAAAAAAGTAAATGGGGATAAGCGGAAAGGGTGGGTTCTTCAGTGGCTCAATGTAATTTATACCAGAAAGTGGTGTAAATTACAGTGGCAGTTATGCAAGTTATTTGGGTGTGGTGCTTGGTCACTGAAAGATGGCTTGTGCATGTGTGCATCTTGTTCCAGAGTACTTTTCATAAAGACTGGCAAAAGAAATGCCAATCTTGATGAATTCTTCTCATTATGTTTAGTACATAAGCACCCTGGTTCACAGAGCAGAGTGCAGTTTTGTGGTGCTAACAGTTTAGTTGAGTCCTTTTGAAAGTGACATTAAAAGGACTTCATGGCGCTAATAAATGTAGAGAAGACAGTGATCAGTTGGCAACTGTTTGTAATGAATATGTACATGTGAGTGTGTGCATGTGCATATACGTGAAAAGGTAAGGACAGTCTATCCCGTGGAAATTGTTTTAACTTAAGGAAGCCATCGCCCTGGGTCTTATTTTCTGGTTCTAGCAGTCCGAATAACTTCACTGCAGCCACACAAGTATTTCATCTTCATTCAAACATTATATAGCGAAACACATTTAATAATGTCCAAAAGTTCTGATTCCTTATATTGGCTCCCTTCACAGATGATTCATGTCTTTCTGATTTTTTTTGTATTCTTGTTTGCAGTGCGGTGTCTAAGGGCTTGTTCACACAGTAAGGGACAAATACCGGTCGGGGAGGACAGTTTTTCTCCGCGATGAGAGGAGAATAGCCCTTCACATTCACATGCACAGATTCCGTCCGAAAAACCGGACGGAAGAATGTGCATGTAGAATGTTTTGCGGGCGGCCCATGGGTGGAAAAACCGCCGGACGGAAAACCCGTGCAGTGGGGACTGCTGCACGAGTTTTCCATAGAGCCCCGTTGTGCTCATTTTCAGACGGTTTTTCTGGCGGTTTGCAAAACCGCAAACCACCTGAAAAACCGGCCGAAAACCCGTGCCGTGGGGACATGCCCTAAGAGTGTTTTCACAAGCACATCTTATTTCAGATCCCCTGCATCATGATGGGATTTAGATCCAGGCTTTACCCAGTTTCCATGTTACAGT